>CAWVNZ010002895.1:0-195974 GCA_963930735.1 Dioctria linearis
AAAAAATTATTTTTTGAAAAATTTACTGTAGAAAAGGCAATCCCTTGCGCAGTTAAAATTTGCGACAGTAAAAAATTATTTTTTGAATAATTTACTATAGAAAAGGCAATCCCTGGCGGATTTAAAATTTGCGGCAGTAAAAAATTATTTTTTGAAAAATTTACTGTAGAAAAGGCAATCCCTTGCGCAGTTAAAATTTGCGACAGTAAAAAATTATTTTTTGAATAATTTACTATAGAAAAGGCAATCCCTGGCGCAATTAAAATTTGCGACAGTAAAAATTTATTTTTTGAATAATTTACTATTGAAAAGGCAATCCCTGGCGCATTTAAAATTTGCGACAGTAAAAAATTATTTTTTGCAAAATTTACTATAGAAAAGGCAATCCCTGGCGTATTTAAAATTTGCGACAGAAAAAATTATTTTTTGAAAAATTTACTATAGAAAAGGCAATCCCTGGCGTAATTAAAATTTGCGAGAGTAAAAAATTAGTTTTTGAATAATTTACTATAGAAAAGGCAATCCCTGGCGCAATTAAAATTTGCGACAGTAAAAAATTATTTTTTGAATAATTTACTATTGAAAAGGCAATCCCTGGCGGATTTAAAATTTACGACAGTAAAAAATTATTTTTTGCAAAATTTACTATAGAAAAGGCAATCCCTGGCGTATTTAAAATTTGCGACAGAAAAAATTATTTTTTGAATAATTTACTATAGAAAAGGCAATCCCTGGCGGATTTAAAATTTGCGACAGTAAAAAATTATTTTTTGAATAATTTACTATTGAAAAGGCAATCCCTGGCGCAATTAAAATTTGCGACAGTAAAAATTTATTTTTTGCAAAATTTACTATAGAAAAGGCAATCCCTGGCGCAATTAAAATTTGCGACAGTAAAAATTTATTTTTTGAATAATTTACTATTGAAAAGGCAATCCCTGGCGCATTTAAAATTTGCGACAGTCAAAAATTATTTTTTGCAAAATTTACTATAGAAAAGGCAATCCCTGGCGTATTTAAAATTTGCGACAGAAAAAATTATTTTTTGTAAAATTTAGTGTAGAAAAGGCATTCCCTGGCGTAATTAAAATTTGCGACAGTAAAAAATTATTTTTTGAAAAATTTACTGTAGAAAAGGCAATCCCTTGCGCAGTTAAATTTGCGACAGTAAAAAATTATTTTTTGAATAATTTACTATAGAAAAGGCAATCCCTGGCGCAATTAAAATTTGCGACAGTAAAAAATTATTTTTTGAATAATTTACTATAGAAAAGGCAATCCCTGGCGGATTTAAAATTTGCGACAGTAAAAAATAATTTTTTGAAAAATTTACTGTAGAAAAGGCAATCCCTTGCGCAGTTAAAATTTGCGACAGTAAAAAATTATTTTTTGAATAATTTACTATAGAAAAGGCAATCCCTGGCGCAATTGAAATTTGCGACAGTAAAAATTTATTTTTTGAATAATTTACTATTGAAAAGGCAATCCCTGGCGGATTTAAAATTTACGACAGTAAAAAATTATTTTTTGCAAAATTTACTATAGAAAAGGCAATCCCTGGCGTATTTAAAATTTGCGACAGAAAAAATTATTTTTTGAATAATTTACTATAGAAAAGGCAATCCCTGGCGGATTTAAAATTTGCGACAGTAAAAAATTATTTTTTGAATAATTTACTATTGAAAAGGCAATCCCTGGCGCAATTAAAATTTGCGACAGTAAAAATTTATTTTTTGCAAAATTTACTATAGAAAAGGCAATCCCTGGCGTATTTAAAATTTGCGACAGAAAAAATTATTTTTTGTAAAATTTAGTGTAGAAAAGGCAATCCCTGGCGTAATTAAAATTTGCGACAGTAAAAAATTATTTTTTGAAAAATTTACTGTAGAAAAGGCAATCCCTTGCGCAGTTAAAATTTGCGACAGTAAAAAATTATTTTTTGAATAATTTACTATAGAAAAGGCAATCCCTGGCGGATCTAAAATTTGCGGCAGTAAAAAATTATTTTTTGAAAAATTTACTGTAGAAAAGGCAATCCCTTGCGCAGTTAAAATTTGCGACAGTAAAAAATTATTTTTTGAATAATTTACTATAGAAAAGGCAATCCCTGGCGCAATTAAAATTTGCGACAGTAAAAATTTATTTTTTGAATAATTTACTATTGAAAAGGCAATCCCTGGCGCATTTAAAATTTGCGACAGTAAAAAATTATTTTTTGCAAAATTTACTATAGAAAAGGCAATCCCTGGCGTATTTAAAATTTGCGACAGAAAAAATTATTTTTTGAAAAATTTACTATAGAAAAGGCAATCCCTGGCGTAATTAAAATTTGCGAGAGTAAAAAATTAGTTTTTGAATAATTTACTATAGAAAAGGCAATCCCTGGCGCAATTAAAATTTGCGACAGTAAAAAATTATTTTTTGAATAATTTACTATTGAAAAGGCAATCCCTGGCGGATTTAAAATTTGCGACAGTAAAAAATTATTTTTTGCAAAATTTACTATAGAAAAGGCAATCCCTGGCGTATTTAAAATTTGCGACAGAAAAAATTATTTTTTGAAAAATTAACTATAGAAAAGGCAATCCCTGGCGTAATTAAAATTTGCGACAGTAAAAAATTAGTTTTTGAATAATTTACTATAGAAAAGGCAATCCCTGGCGCAATTAAAATTTGCGACAGTAAAAAATTATTTTTTGAATAATTTACTATAGAAAAGGCAATCCCTGGCGTAGTTAAAATTTGCGACAGTAAAAAATTATTTTTTGAATAATTTACTATAGAAAAGGCAATCCCTGGCGCAATTAAAATTTGCGACAGTAAAAATTTATTTTTTGAATAATTTACTATTGAAAAGGCAATCCCTGGCGGATTTAAAATTTGCGACAGTAAAAAATTATTTTTTGCAAAATTTACTATAGAAAAGGCAATCCCTGGCGTATTTAAAATTTGCGACAGAAAAAATTATTTTTTGAAAAATTTATTGTAGAAAAGGCAATCCCTTGCGCAGTTAAAACTTGCGACAGTAAAAAATTATTTTTTGAACAATTTACTATAGAAAAGGCAATCCCTGGCGCAATTAAAATTTGCGACAGTAAAAAATTATTTTTTGAATAATTTACTATAGAAAAGGCAATCCCTGGCGGATTTAAAATTTGCGACAGTAAAAAATTATTTTTTGAAAAATTTACTGTAGAAAAGGCAATCCCTTGCGCAGTTAAAATTTGCGACAGTAAAAAATTATTTTTTGAATAATTTACTATAGAAAAGGCAATCCCTGGCGCAATTAAAATTTGCGACAGTAAAAAATTAGTTTTTGAATAATTTACTATTGAAAAGGCAATCCCTGGCGCAATTAAAATTTGCGACAGTAAAAATTAATTTTTTGCAAAATTTACTATAGAAAAGGCAATCCCTGGCGTATTTAAAATTTGCGACAGAAAAAATTATTTTTTGTAAAATTTAGTGTAGAAAAGGCAATCCCTGGCGTAATTAAAATTTGCGACAGTAAAAAATTATTTTTTGCAAAATTTACTATAGAAAAGGCAATCCCTGGCGTAATTAAAATTTGCGACAGTAAAAAATTAGTTTTTGAAAAATTTACTGTAGAAAAGGCATTCCCTGGCGCAATTAAAATTTGCGACAGTAAAAAATTATTTTTTGAAAAATTTACTGTAGAAAAGGCAATCCCTTGCGCAGTTAAAATTTGCGACAGTAAAAAATTATTTTTTGAATAATTTACTATAGAAAAGGCAATCCCTGGCGCAATTAAAATTTGCGACAGTAAAAAATTATTTTTTGAATAATTTACTATAGAAAAGCCAATCCCTGGCGGATTTAAAATTTGCGACAGTAAAAAATTATTTTTTGAAAAATTTACTGTAGAAAAGGCAATACCTTGCGCAGTTAAAATTTGCGACAGTAAAAAATTATTTTTTGAATAATTTACTATAGAAAAGGCAATCCCTGGCGCAATTAAAATTTGCGACAGTAAAAATTTATTTTTTGAATAATTTACTATTGAAAAGGCAATCCCTGGCGGATTTAAAATTTGCGACAGTAAAAAATTATTTTTTGCAAAATTTACTATAGAAAAGGCAATCCCTGGCGTATTTAAAATTTTGCGACAGAAAAAATTATTTTTTGAATAATTTACTATAGAAAAGGCAATCCCTGGCGGATTTAAAATTTGCGACAGTAAAAAATTATTTTTTGAATAATTTACTATTGAAAAGGCAATCCTTGGCGCAATTAAAATTTGCGACAGTAAAAATTTATTTTTTGCAAAATTTACTATAGAAAAGGCAATCCCTGGCGTATTTAATATTTGCGACAGAAAAAATTATTTTTTGTAAAATTTAGTGTAGAAAAGTTAATCCATGGCGTAATTAAAATTTGCGACAGTAAAAAATTATTTTTTGAAAAATTTACTGTAGAAAAGGCAATCCCTTGCGCAGTTAAAATTTGCGACAGTAAAAAATTATTTTTTGAATAATTTACTATAGAAAAGGCAATCCCTGGCGCAATTAAAATTTGCGACAGTAAAAAATTATTTTTTGAATAATTTACTATAGAAAAGGCAATCCCTGGCGGATTTAAAATTTGCGACAGTAAAAAATTATTTTTTGAAAAATTTACTGTAGAAAAGGCAATCCCTTGCGCAGTTAAAATTTGCGACAGTAAAAAATTATTTTTTGAATAATTTACTATATAAAAGGCAATCCCTGGCGCAATTAAAATTTGCGACAGTAAAAATTTATTTTTTGAATAATTTACTATTGAAAAGGCAATCCCTGGCGGATTTAAAATTTGCGACAGTAAAAAATTATTTTTTGCAAAATTTACTATAGAAAAGGCAATCCCTGGCGTATTTAAAATTTGCGACAGAAAAAATTATTTTTTGAATAATTTACTATAGAAAAGGCAATCCCTGGTGGATTTAAAATTTGCGACAGTAAAAAATTATTTTTTGAAAAATTTACTGTAGAAAAGGCAATCCCTTGCGCAGTTAAAATTTGCGACAGTAAAAAATTATTTTTTGAATAATTTACTATAGAAAAGGCAATCCCTGGCGCAATTAAAATTTGCGACAGTAAAAAATTATTTTTTGAATAATTTACTATAGAAAAGGCAATCCCTGGCGGATTTAAAATTTGCGACAGTAAAAAATTATTTTTTGAAAAATTTACTGTAGAAAAGGCAATCCCTTGCGCAGTTAAAATTTGCCACAATAAAAAATTATTTTTTGAATAATTTACTATAGAAAAGGCAATACCTGGCGCAATTAAAATTTGCGACAGTAAAAAATTAGTTTTTGAATAATTTACTATTGAAAAGGCAATCCCTGGCGCAATTAAAATTTGCGACAGTAAAAATTTATTTTCTGCAAAATTTACTATAGAAAAGGCAATCCCTGGCGTATTTAAAATTTGCGACAGAAAAAATTATTTTTTGTAAAATTTAGTGTAGAAAAGGCAATCCCTGGCGTAATTAAAATTTGCGACAGTAAAAAATTATTTTTTGCAAAATTTACTATAGAAAAGGCAATCCCTGGCGTAATTAAAATTTGCGACAGTAAAAAATTAGTTTTTGAAAAATTTACTGTAGAAAAGGCATTCCCTGGCGCAATTAAAATTTGCGACAGTAAAAAATTATTTTTTGAAAAATTTACTGTAGAAAAGGCAATCCCTTGCGCAGTTAAAATTTGCGACAGTAAAAAATTATTTTTTGAATAATTTACTACAGAAAAGGCAATCCTTGGCGCAATTAAAATTTGCGACAGTAAAAAATTATTTTTTGAATAATTTACTATAGAAAAGGCAATTCCTGGCGGATTTAAAATTTGCGACAGTAAAAAATTATTTTTTGAAAAATTTACTGTAGAAAAGGCAATCCCTTGCGCAGTTAAAATTTGCGACAGTAAAAAATTATTTTTTGAATAATTTACTATAGAAAAGGCAATCCCTGGCGCAATTAAAATTTGCGACAGTAAAAATTTATTTTTTGAATAATTTACTATTGAAAAGGCAATCCCTGGCGGATTTAAAATTTGCGACAGTAAAAAATTATTTTTTGCAAAATTTACTATATAAAAGGCAATCCCTGGCGTATTTAAAATTTGCGACAGAAAAAATTATTTTTTGAATAATTTACTATAGAAAAGGCAATCCCTGGCGGATTTAAAATTTGCGACAGTAAAAAATTATTTTTTGAATAATTTACTATTGAAAAGGCAATCCCTGGCGCAATTAAAATTTGCGACAGTAAAAATTTATTTTTTGCAAAATTTACTATAGAAAAGGCAATCCCTGGCGTATTTAAAATTTGCGACAGAAAAAATTATTTTTTGTAAAATTTAGTGTAGAAAAGGCAATCCCTGGCGTAATTAAAATTTGCGACAGTAAAAAATTATTTTTTGAAAAATTTACTGTAGAAAAGGCAATCCCTTGCGCAGTTAAAATTTGCGACAGTAACAAATTATTTTTTTGAATAATTTACTATAGAAAAGGCAATCCCTGGCGCAATTAAAATTTGCGACAGTAAAAAATTATTTTTTGAATAATTTACTATAGAAAAGGCAATCCCTGGCGGATTTAAAATTTGCGACAGTAAAAAATAATTTTTTGAAAAATTTACTGTAGAAAAGGCAATCCCTTGCGCAGTTAAAATTTGCGACAGTAAAAAATTATTTTTTGAATAATTTACTATAGAAAAGGCAATCCCTGGCGCAATTGAAATTTGCGACAGTAAAAATTTATTTTTTGAATAATTTACTATTGAAAAGGCAATCCCTGGCGGATTTAAAATTTGCGACAGTAAAAAATTATTTTTTGCAAAATTTACTATAGAAAAGGCAATCCCTGGCGTATTTAAAATTTGCGACAGAAAAAATTATTTTTTGAAAAATTTACTGTAGAAAAGGCAATCCCTTGCGCAGTTAAAATTTGCGACAGTAAAAAATTATTTTTTGAATAATTTGCTATAGAAAAGGCAATCCCTGGCGGATTTAAAATTTGCGGCAGTAAAAAATTATTTTTTGAAAAATTTACTGTAGAAAAGGCAATCCCTTGCGCAGTTAAAATTTGCGACAGTAAAAAATTATTTTTTGAATAATTTACTATAGAAAAGGCAATCCCTGGCGCAATTAAAATTTGCGACAGTAAAAATTTATTTTTTGAATAATTTACTATTGAAAAGGCAATCCCTGGCGCATTTAAAATTTGCGACAGTAAAAAATTATTTTTTGCAAAATTTACTATAGAAAAGGCAATCCCTGGCGTATTTAAAATTTGCGACAGAAAAAATTATTTTTTGAAAAATTTACTATAGAAAAGGCAATCCCTGGCGTAATTAAAATTTGCGACAGTAAAAAATTAGTTTTTGAATAATTTACTATAGAAAAGGCAATCCCAGGCGCAATTAAAATTTGCGACAGTAAAAAATTATTTTTTGAATAATTTACTATTGAAAAGGCAATCCCTGGCGGATTTAAAATTTGCGACAGTAAAAAATTATTTTTTGCAAAATTTACTATAGAAAAGGCAATCCCTGGCGTATTTAAAATTTGCGACAGAAAAAATTATTTTTTGAAAAATTAACTATAGAAAAGGCAATCCCTGGCGTAATTAAAATTTGCGACAGTAAAAAATTAGTTTTTGAATAATTTACTATAGAAAAGGCAATCCCTGGCGCAATTAAAATTTGCGACAGTAAAAAATTATTTTTTGAATAATTTACTATAGAAAAGGCAATCCCTGGCGTAATTAAAATTTGCGACAGTAAAAAATTATTTTTTGAATAATTTACTATAGAAAAGGCAATCCCTGGCGCAATTAAAATTTGCGACAGTAAAAATTTATTTTTTGAATAATTTACTATTGAAAAGGCAATCCGTGGCGGATTTAAAATTTGCGACAGTAAAAAATTATTTTTTGCAAAATTTACTATAGAAAAGGCAATCCCTGGCGTATTTAAAATTTGCGACAGAAAAAATTATTTTTTGAAAAATTTACTGTAGAAAAGGCAATCCCTTGCGCAGTTAAAACTTGCGACAGTAAAAAATTATTTTTTGAATAATTTACTATAGAAAAGGCAATCCCTGGCGCAATTAAAATTAGCGACAGTAAAAAATTATTTTTTGAATAATTTACTATAGAAAAGGCAATCCCTGGCGGATTTAAAATTTGCGACAGAAAAAATTATTTTTTGAAAAATCTACTGTAGAAAAGGCAATCCCTTGCGCAGTTAAAATTTGCGACAGTAAAAAATTAGTTTTTGAATAATCTACTATAGAAAAGGCAATCCCTGGCGCAATTAAAATTTGCGACAGTAAAAATTTATTTTTTGAATAATTTACTATTAAAAAGGCAATCGCTGGCGGATTTAAAATTTGCGACAGTAAAAAATTATTTTTTGCAAAATTTACTATAGAAAAGGCAATCCCTGGCGTATTTAAAATTTGCGACAGAAAAAATTATTTTTTGAATAATTTACTATAGAAAAGGCAATCCCTGGCGGATTTAAAATTTGCGACAGTAAAAAATTATTTTTTGAAAAATTTACTGTAGAAAAGGCAATCCCTGGCGCAGTTAAAATTTGCGACAGTAAAAAATTATTTTTTGAATAATTTACTATAGAAAAGGCAATCCCTGGCGCAATTAAAATTTGCGACAGTAAAAAATTAGTTTTTGAATAATTTACTATTGAAAAGGCAATCCCTGGCGCAATTAAAATTAATTTTTTGCAAAATTTACTATAGAAAAGGCAATCCCTGGCGTATTTAAAATTTGCGACAGAAAAAATTATTTTTTGTAAAATTTAGTGTAGAAAAGGCAATCCCTGGCGTAATTAAAATTTGCGACAGTAAAAAATTATTTTTTGAATAATTTACTATAGAAAAGGCAATCCCTGGCGGATTTAAAATTTGCGACAGTAAAAAATTATTTTTTGAAAAATTTACTGTAGAAAAGGCAATACCTTGCGCAGTTAAAATTTGCGACAGTAAAAAATTATTTTTTGAATAATTTACTATAGAAAAGGCAATCCCTGGCGCAATTAAAATTTGCGACAGTAAAAATTTATTTTTTGAATAATTTACTATTGAAAAGGCAATCCCTGGCGGATTTAAAATTTGCGACAGTAAAAAATTATTTTTTGCAAAATTTACTATAGAAAAGGCAGTCCCTGGCGTATTTAAAATTTGCGACAGAAAAAATTATTTTTTGAATAATTTACTATAGAAAAGGCAATCCCTGGCGGATTTAAAATTTGCGACAGTAAAAAATTATTTTTTGAATAATTTACTATTGAAAAGGCAATCCCTGGCGCAATTAAAATTTGCGACAGTAAAAATTTATTTTTTGCAAAATTTACTATAGAAAAGGCAATCCCTGGCGTATTTAATATTTGCGACAGAAAAAATTATTTTTTGTAAAATTTAGTGTAGAAAAGTTAATCCCTGGCGTAATTAAAATTTGCGACAGTAAAAAATTATTTTTTGAAAAATTTACTGTAGAAAAGGCAATCCCTTGCGCAGTTAAAATTTGCGACAGTAAAAAATTATTTTTTGAATAATTTACTATAGAAAAGGCAATCCCTGGCGCAATTAAAATTTGCGACAGTAAAAAATTATTTTTTTAATAATTTACTATAGAAAAGGCAATCCCTGGCGGATTCAAAATTTGCGACAGTAAAAAATTATTTTTTGCAAAATTTACTATAGAAAAGGCAATCCCTGGCGTATTTAAAATTTGCGACAGAAAAAATTATTTTTTGAATAATTTACTATAGAATAGGCAATCCCTAGCGGATTTAAAATTTGTGACAGTAAAAAATTATTTTTTGAAAAATTTACTGTAGAAAAGGCAATCCCTTGCGCAGTTAAAATTTGCGACAGTAAAAAATTATTTTTTGAATAATTTACTATAGAAAAGGCAATCCCTGGCGCAATTAAAATTTGCGACAGTAAAAAATTATTTTTTGAATAATTTACTATAGAAAAGGCAATCCCTGGCGGATTTAAAATTTGCGACAGTAAAAAATAATTTTTTGAAAAATTTACTGTAGAAAAGGCAATCCCTTGCGTAGTTAAAATTTGCGACAATAAAAAATTATTTTTTGAATAATTTACTATAGAAAAGGCAATCCCTGGCGCAATTAAAATTTGCGACAGTAAAAAATTAGTTTTTGAATAATTTACTATTGAAAAGGCAATCCCTGGCGCAATTAAAATTTGCGACAGTAAAAATTTACTATAGAAAAGGCAATCCCTGGCGTATTTAAAATTTGCGACAGAAAAAATTATTTTTTGTAAAATTTAGTGTAGAAAAGGCAATCCCTGGCGTAATTAAAATTGGCGACAGTAAAAAATTATTTTTTGCAAAATTTACTATAGAAAAGGCAATCCCTGGCGTAATTAAAATTTGCGACAGTAAAAAATTAGTTTTTGAAAAATTTACTGTAGAAAAGGCATTCCCTGGCGCAATTAAAATTTGCGACAGTAAAAAATTATTTTTTGAATAATTTACTATAGAAAAGGCAATCCCTGGCGGATTTAAAATTTGCGACAGTAAAAAATTATTTTTTGAAAAATTTACTGTAGAAAAGGCAATCCCTTGCGCAGTTAAAATTTGCGACAGTAAAAAATTATTTTTTGAATAATTTACTATAGAAAAGGCAATCCCTGGCGCAATTAAAATTTGCGACAGTAAAAAATTATTTTTTGAATAATTTACTATAGAAAAGGCAATCCCTGGCGGATTTAAAATTTGCGACAGCAAAAAAATAATTTTTTGAAAAATTTACTGTAGAAAAGGCAATCCCTTGCGCAGTTAAAATTTGCGACAATAAAAAATTATTTTTTGAATAATTTACTATAGAAAAGGCAATCCCTGGCGCAATTAAAATTTGCGACAGTAAAAAATTAGTTTTTGAATAATTTACTATTGAAAAGGCAATCCCTGGCGCAATTAAAATTTGCGACAGTAAAAATTTACTATAGAAAAGGCAATCCCTGGCGTATTTAAAATTTGCGACAGAAAAAATTATTTTTTGTAAAATTTAGTGTAGAAAAGGCAATCCCTGGCGTAATTAAAATTTGCGACAGTAAAAAATTATTTTTTGAATAATTTACTATAGAAAAGGCAATCCCTGGCGGATTTAAAATTTGCGACTGTAAAAAATTATTTTTTGAAAAATTTACTGTAGAAAAGGCAATACCTTGCGCAGTTAAAATTTGCGACAGTAAAAAATTATTTTTTGAATAATTTACTATAGAAAAGGCAATCCCTGGCGCAATTAAAATTTGCGACAGTAAAAATTTATTTTTTGAATAATTTACTATTGAAAAGGCAATCCCTGGCGGATTTAAAATTTGCGACAGTAAAAAATTATTTTTTGCAAAATTTACTATAGAAAAGGCAGTCCCTGGCGTATTTAAAATTTGCGACAGAAAAAATTATTTTTTGAATAATTTACTATAGAAAAGGCAATCCCTGGCGGATTTAAAATTTGCGACAGTAAAAAATTATTTTTTGAATAATTTACTATTGAAAAGGCAATCCCTGGCGCAATTAAAATTTGCGACAGTAAAAATTTATTTTTTGCAAAATTTACTATAGAAAAGGCAATCCCTGGCGTATTTAATATTTGCGACAGAAAAAATTATTTTTTGTAAAATTTAGTGTAGAAAAGTTAATCCCTGGCGTAATTAAAATTTGCGACAGTAAAAAATTATTTTTTGAAAAATTTACTGTAGAAAAGGCAATCCCTTGCGCAGTTAAAATTTGCGACAGTAAAAAATTATTTTTTGAATAATTTACTATAGAAAAGGCAATCCCTGGCGCAATTAAAATTTGCGACAGTAAAAAATTATTTTTTTAATAATTTACTATAGAAAAGGCAATCCCTGGCGGATTTAAAA
The DNA here is from genome assembly GCA_963930735.1 of Dioctria linearis. NCBI lineage: Eukaryota > Metazoa > Arthropoda > Insecta > Diptera > Asilidae > Dioctria > Dioctria linearis. The sequence continues at coordinate 11,921 of CAWVNZ010002895.1, forward strand.
TTTGCGACAGTAAAAAATTTACTGTAGAAAAGGCAATCCCTTGCGCAGTTAAAATTTGCGACAGTAAAAAATTATTTTTTGAATAATTTACTATAGAAAAGGCAATCCCTGGCGCAATTAAAATTTGCGACAGTAAAAATTTATTTTTTGAATAATTTACTATTGAAAAGGCAATCCCTGGCGGATTTAAAATTTGCGACAGTAAAAAATTATTTTTTGCAAAATTTACTATAGAAAAGGCAATCCCTGGCGTATTTAAAATTTGCGACAGAAAAAATTATTTTTTGAATAATTTACTATAGAAAAGGCAATCCCTAGCGGATTTAAAATTTGCGACAGTAAAAAATTATTTTTTGAAAAATTTACTGTAGAAAAGGCAATCCCTTGCGCAGTTAAAATTTGCGACAGTAAAAAATTATTTTTTGAATAATTTACTATAGAAAAGGCAATCCCTGGCGCAATTAAAATTTGCGACAGTAAAAAATTATTTTTTGAATAATTTACTATAGAAAAGGCAATCCCTGGCGGATTTAAAATTTGCGACAGTAAAAAATAATTTTTTGAAAAATTTACTGTAGAAAAGGCAATCCCTTGCGCAGTTAAAATTTGCGACAATAAAAAATTATTTTTTGAATAATTTACTATAGAAAAGGCAATCCCTGGCGCAATTAAAATTTGCGACAGTAAAAAATTAGTTTTTGAATAATTTACTATTGAAAAGGCAATCCCTGGCGCAATTAAAATTTGCGACAGTAAAAATTTACTATAGAAAAGGCAATCCCTGGCGTATTTAAAATTTGCGACAGAAAAAATTATTTTTTGTAAAATTTAGTGTAGAAAAGGCAATCCCTGGCGTAATTAAAATTGGCGACAGTAAAAAATTATTTTTTGCAAAATTTACTATAGAAAAGGCAATCCCTGGCGTAATTAAAATTTGCGACAGTAAAAAATTAGTTTTTGAAAAATTTACTGTAGAAAAGGCATTCCCTGGCGCAATTAAAATTTGCGACAGTAAAAAATTATTTTTTGAAAAATTTACTGTAGAAAAGGCAATCCCTTGCGCAGTTAAAATTTGCGACAGTAAAAAATTATTTTTTGAATAATTTACTATAGAAAAGGCAATCCTTGGCGCAATTAAAATTTGCGACAGTAAAAAATTATTTTTTGAATAATTTACTATAGAAAAGGCAATCCCTGGCGGATTTAAAATTTGCGACAGTAAAAAATTATTTTTTGAAAAATTTACTGTAGAAAAGGCAATCCCTTGCGCAGTTAAAATTTGCGACAGTAAAAAATTATTTTTTGAATAATTTACTATAGAAAAGGCAATCCCTGGCGCAATTAAAATTTGCGACAGTAAAAATTTATTTTTTGAATAATTTACTATTGAAAAGGCAATCCCTGGCGGATTTAAAATTTGCGACAGTAAAAAATTATTTTTTGCAAAATTTACTATAGAAAAGGCAATCCCTTGCGCAGTTAAAATTTGCGACAATAAAAAATTATTTTTTGAATAATTTACTATAGAAAAGGCAATCCCTGGCGCAATTAAAATTTGCGACAGTAAAAAATTAGTTTTTGAATAATTTACTATTGAAAAGGCAATCCCTGGCGCAATTAAAATTTGCGACAGTAAAAATTTATTTTTTGCAAAATTTACTATAGAAAAGGCAATCCCTGGCGTATTTAAAATTTGCGACAGAAAAAATTATTTTTTGTAAAATTTAGTGTAGAAAAGGCAATCCCTGGCGTAATTAAAATTTGCGACAGTAAAAAATTATTTTTTGCAAAATTTACTATAGAAAAGGCAATCCCTGGCGTAATTAAAATTTGCGACAGTAAAAAATTAGTTTTTGAAAAATTTACTGTAGAAAAGGCATTCCCTGGCGCAATTAAAATTTGCGACAGTAAAAAATTATTTTTTGAAAAATTTACTGTAGAAAAGGCAGTCCCTTGCGCAGTTAAAATTTGTGACAGTAAAAAATTATTTTTTGAATAATTTACTATAGAAAAGGTAATCCTTGGCGCAATTAAAATTTGCGACAGTAAAAAATTATTTTTTGAATAATTTACTATAGAAAAGGCAATCCCTGGCGGATTTAAAATTTGCGACAGTAAAAAATTATTTTTTGAAAAATTTACTGTAGAAAAGGCAATCCCTTGCGCAGTTAAAATTTGCGACAGTAAAAAATTATTTTTTGAATAATTTACTATAGAAAAGGCAATCCCTGGCGCAATTAAAATTTGCGACAGTAAAAATTTATTTTTTGAATAATTTACTATTGAAAAGGCAATCCCTGGCGGATTTAAAATTTGCGACAGTAAAAAATTATTTTTTGCAAAATTTACTATAGAAAAGGCAATCCCTGGCGTATTTAAAATTTGCGACAGAAAAAATTATTTTTTGTAAAATTTAGTGCAGAAAAGGCAATCCCTGGCGTATTTAAAATTTGCGACAGAAAAAATTATTTTTTGTAAAATTTAGTGCAGAAAAGGCAATCCCTGGCGTAATTAAAATTTGCGACAGTAAAAAATTATTTTTTGAAAAATTTACTGTAGGAAAGGCAATCCCTTGCGCAGTTAAAATTTGCGACAGTAAAAAATTATTTTTTGAATAATTTACTATAGAAAAGGTAATCCCTGGCGCAATTAAAATTTGCGACAGTAAAAAATTATTTTTTGAATAATTTACTATAGAAAAGGCAATCCCTGGTGGATTTAAAATTTGCGACAGTAAAAAATTATTTTTTGAAAAATTTACTGTAGAAAAGGCAATCCCTTGCGCAGTTAAAATTTGCGACAGTAAAAAATTATTTTTTGAATAATTTACTATAGAAAAGGCAATCCCTGGCGCAATTAAAATTTGCGACAGTAAAAATTTATTTTTTGAATAATTTACTATTGAAAAGGCAATCCCTGGCGGATTTAAAATTTGCGACAGTAAAAAATTATTTTTTGCAAAATTTACTATAGAAAAGGCAATCCCTGGCGTATTTAAAATTTGCGACAGAAAAAATTATTTTTTGAATAATTTACTATAGAAAAGGCAATCCCTGGCGTAATTAAAATTTGCGACAGTAAAAAATTAGTTTTTGAAAAATTTACTGTAGAAAAGGCATTCCCTGGCGCAATTAAAATTTGCGACAGTAAAAAATTATTTTTTGAAAAATTTACTGTAGAAAAGGCAATCCCTTGCGCAGTTAAAATTTGCGACAGTAAAAAATTATTTTTTGAATAATTTACTATAGAAAAGGCAATCCCTGGCGCAATTAAAATTTGCGACAGAAAAAATTATTTTTTGAATAATTTACTATAGAAAAGGCAATCCCTGGCGGATTTAAAATTTGCGACAGTAAAAAATTATTTTTTGAAAAATTTACTGTAGAAAAGGCAATCCCTTGCGCAGTTAAAATTTGAGACAGTAAAAAATTATTTTTTGAATAATTTACTATAGAAAAGGCAATCCCTGACGCAATAAAAATTTGCGACAGTAAAAATTTATTTTTTGAATAATTTACTATTGAAAAGGCAATCCCTGGCGGATTTAAAATTTGCGACAGTAAAAAATTATTTTTTGCAAAATTTACTATAGAAAAGGCAATCCCTGGCGTATTTAAAATTTGCGACAGAAAAAATTATTTTTTGAATAATTTACTATAGAAAAAGCAATCCCTGGCGGATTTAAAATTTGCGACAGTAAAAAATTATTTTTTGAATAATTTACTATTAAAAAGGCAATCCCTGGCGCAATTAAAATTTGCGACAGTAAAAATTTATTGTTTGCAAAATTTACTATAGAAAAGGCAATCCCTGGCGTATTTAAAATTTGCGACAGAAGAAATTATTTTTTGTAAAATTTAGTGTAGAAAAGGCAATCCCTGGCGTAATTAAAATTTGCGACAGTAAAAAATTATTTTTTGAATAATTTACTGTAGAAAAGGCAATCCCTTGCGCAGTTAAAATTTGCGACAGTAAAAAATTATTTTTTGAATAATTTACTATAGAAAAGGCAATCCCTGGCGCAATTAAAATTTGCGACAGTAAAAAATTATTTTTTGAATAATTTACTATAGAAAAGGCAATCCCTGGCGGATTTAATATTTGCGACAGTAAAAAATTATTTTTTGAAAAATTTACTGTAGAAAAGGCAATCCCTTGCGCAGTTAAAATTTGCGACAGTAAAAAATTATTTTTTGAATAATTTACTATAGAAAAGGCAATCCCTGGCGCAATTAAAATTTGCGACAGTAAAAATTTATTTTTTGAATAATTTACTATTGAAAAGGCAATCCCTGGCGCAATTAAAATTTGCGACAGTAAAAATTTATTTTTTGCAAAATTTACTATAGAAAAGGCAATCCCTGGCGTATTTAAAATTTGCGACAGAAAAAATTATTTTTTGAATAATTTACTATAGAAAAAGCAATCCCTGGCGGATTTAAAATTTGCGACAGTAAAAAATTATTTTTTGAATAATTTACTATTAAAAAGGCAATCCCTGGCGCAATTAAAATTTGCGACAGTAAAAATTTATTGTTTGCAAAATTTACTATAGAAAAGGCAATCCCTGGCGTATTTAAAATTTGCGACAGTAAAAAATTATTTTTTGAAAAATTTACTGTAGAAAAGGCAATCCCTTGCGCAGTTAAAATTTGCGACAGTAAAAAATTATTTTTTGAATAATTTACTATAGAAAAAGCAATCCCTGGCGCAATTAAAATTTGCGACAGTAAAAATTTATTTTTTGAATAATTTACTATTGAAAAGGCAATCCCTGGCGGATTTAAAATTTGCGACATTAAAAAATTATTTTTTGCAAAATTTACTATAGAAAAGGCAATCCCTGCCGTATTTAAAATTTGCGACAGAAAAAATTATTTTTTGAATAATTTACTATAGAAAAGGCAATCCCTGGCGGATTTAAAATTTGCGACAGTAAAAAATTATTTTTTGAATAATTTACTATTGAAAAGGCAATCCCTGGCGCAATTAAAATTTGCGACAGTAAAAATTTATTTTTTGCAAAATTTACTATAGAAAAGGCAATCCCTGGCGTATTTAAAATTTGCGACAGAAAAAATTATTTTTTGTAAAATTTAGTATAGAAAAGGCAATCCCTGGCGTAATTAAAATTTGCGACAGTAAAAAATTATTTTTTGAAAAATTTACTGTAGAAAAGGCAATCCCTTGCGCAGTTAAAATTTGCGACAGTAAAAAATTATTTTTTGAATAATTTACTATAGAAAAGGCAATCCCTGGCGCAATTAAAATTTGCGACAGTAAAAAATTATTTTTTGAATAATTTACTATAGAAAAGGCAATCCCTGGCGGTTTTAAAATTTGCGACAGTAAAAAATTATTTTTTGAAAAATTTACTGTAGAAAAGGCAATCCCTTGCGCAGTTAAAATTTGCGACAGTAAAAAATTATTTTTTGAATAATTTACTATAGAAAAGGCAATCCCTGGCGGATTTAAAATTTGCGACTGTAAAAAATTATTTTTTGAATAATTTACTATAGAAAAGGCAATCCCTTGCGCAGTTAAAATTTGCGACAGTAAAAATGTATTTTTTGAATAATTTACTATTGAAAAGGCAATCCCTGGCGGATTTAAAATTTGCGACAGTAAAAAATTATTTTTTGAAAAATTTACTGTAGAAAAGGCAATCCCTTGCGCAGTTAAAATTTGCGACAGAAAAAATTATTTTTTGAAAAATTTACTATAGAAAAGGCACTCCCTGGCGCAATTAAAATTTGCGACAGTAAAAATTTATTTTTTGAATAATTTACTATTGAAAAGGCAATCCCTGGCGCAATTAAAATTTGCGACAGTAAAAATTTATTTTTTGCAAAATTTACTATAGAAAAGGCAATCCCTGGCGTATTTAAAATTTGCGACAGAAAAAATTATTTTTTGTAAAATTTAGTGTAGAAAAGGCAATCCCTGGCGTAATTAAAATTTGCGACAGTAAAAAATTATTTTTTGCAAAATTTACTATAGAAAAGGCAATCCCTGGCGTAATTAAAATTTGCGACAGTAAAAAATTAGTTTTTAAAAAATTTACTGTAGAAAAGGCATTCCCTGGCGCAATTAAAATTTGGGATAGAAAAAATTATTTTTTGAAAAATATACTATAGAAAAGGCAATCCCTGTCGTAATTAAAATTTGCGACAGTAAAAAATTAGTTTTTGAATAATTTACTATAGAAAAGGCAATCCCTGGCGCAATTAAAATTTGCGACAGTAAAAAATTATTTTTTGAATAATTTACTATAGAAAAGGCAATCCCTGGCGTAATTAAAATTTGCGACAGTAAAAAATTATTTTTTGAATAATTTACTATTGAAAAGGCAATCCCTGGCGCAATTAAAATTTGCGACAGTAAAAATTTATTTTTTGCAAAATTTACTATAGAAAAGGCAATCCCTGGCGTATTTAAAATTTGCGACAGAAAAAATTATTTTTTGTAAAATTTAGTGTAGAAAAGGCAATCCCTGGCGTAATTAAAATTTGCGAGAGTAAAAAATTATTTTTTGCAAAATTTACTATAGAAAAGGCAATCCCTGGCGTAATTAAAATTTGCGACAGTAAAAAATTAGTTTTTGAAAAATTTACTGTAGAAAAGGCATTCCCTGGCGCAATTAAAATTTGCGACAGTAAAAAATTATTTTTTGAAAAATTTACTGTAGAAAAGGCAATCCCTGGCGGATTTAAAATTTGCGACAGTAAAAAATTATTTTTTGCAAAATTTACTATAGAAAAGGCAATCCCTGGCGGTTTTAAAATTTGCGACAGTAAAAAATTATTTTTTGAAAAATTTACTGTAGAAAAGGCAATCCCTTGCGCAGTTAAAATTTGCGACAGTAAAAATTTATTTTTTGAATAATTTACTATTGAAAAGGCAATCCCTGGCGGATTTAAAATTTGCGACAGTAAAAAATTATTTTTTGAATAATTTACTATTAAAAAGGCAATCCCTGGCGCAATTAAAATTTGCGAAAGAAAAAATTATTTTTTGTAAAATTTAGTGTAGAAAAGGCAATCCCTGGCGTAATTAAAATTTGCGACAGTAAAAAATTATTTTTTGAAAAATTTACTGTAGAAAAGGCAATCCCTTGCGCAGTTAAAATTTGCGACAGTAAAAAATTATTTTTTGAATAATTTACTATAGAAAAGGCAATCCCTGGCGCAATTAAAATTTGCGACAGTAAAAAATTATTTTTTGAATAATTTACTATAGAAAAGGCAATCCCTGGCGGATTTAAAATTTGCGACAGTAAAAAATTATTTTTTGAAAAATTTACTGTAGAAAAGGCAATCCCTTGCGCAGTTAAAATTTGCGACAGTAAAAAATTATTTTTTGAATAATTTACTATAGAAAAGGCAATCCCTGGCGCAATTAAAATTTGCGACAGTAAAAATTTATTTTTTGAATAATTTACTATTGAAAAGGCAATCCCTGGCGCAATTAAAATTTGCGACAGTAAAAATTTATTTTTTGCAAAATTTACTATAGAAAAGGCAATCCCTGGCGTATTTAAAATTTGCGACAGAAAAAATTATTTTTTGTAAAATTTAGTGTAGAAAAGGCAATCCCTGGCGTAATTAAAATTTGCGACAGTAAAAAATTATTTTTTGCAAAATTTACTATAGAAAAGGCAATCCCTGGCGCAGTTAAAATTTGCGACAGTAAAAAATTATTTTTTGAATAATTTACTATAGAAAAGGCAATTCCTGGCGCAATTAAAATTTGCGACAGTAAAAATTTATTTTTTGAATAATTTACTATTGAAAAGGCAATCCCTGGCGGATTTAAAATTTGCGACAGTAAAAAATTATTTTTTGCAAAATTTACTATAGAAAAGGCAATCCCTGGCGTATTTAAAATTTGCGACAGAAAAAATTATTTTTTGAATAATTTACTATAGAAAAGGCAATCCCTGGCGGATTTAAAATTTGCGACAGTAAAAAATTATTTTTTGAAAAATTTACTGTAGAAAAGGCAATCCCTGGCGGATTTAAAATTTGCGACAGTAAAAAATTATTTTTTGAAAAATTTACTGTAGAAAAGGCAATCCCTTGCGCAGTTAAAATTTGCGACAGTAAAAAATTATTTTTTGAATAATTTACTATAGAAAAAGCAATCCCTGGCGCAATTAAAATTTGCGACAGTAAAAATTTATTTTTTGAATAATTTACTATTGAAAAGGCAATCCCTGGCGGATTTAAAATTTGCGACATTAAAAAATTATTTTTTGCAAAATTTACTATAGAAAAGGCAATCCCTGCCGTATTTAAAATTTGCGACAGAAAAAATTATTTTTTGAATAATTTACTATAGAAAAGGCAATCCCTGGCGGATTTAAAATTTGCGACAGTAAAAAATTATTTTTTGAATAATTTACTATTGAAAAGGCAATCCCTGGCGCAATTAAAATTTGCGACAGTAAAAATTTATTTTTTGCAAAATTTACTATAGAAAAGGCAATCCCTGGCGTATTTAAAATTTGCGACAGAAAAAATTATTTTTTGTAAAATTTAGTATAGAAAAGGCAATCCCTGGCGTAAATAAAATTTGCGACAGTAAAAAATTATTTTTTGAAAAATTTACTGTAGAAAAGGCAATCCCTTGCGCAGTTAAAATTTGCGACAGTAAAAAATTATTTTTTGAATAATTTACTATAGAAAAGGCAATCCCTGGCGCAATTAAAATTTGCGACAGTAAAAAATTATTTTTTGAATAATTTACTATAGAAAAGGCAATCCCTGGCGGTTTTAAAATTTGCGACAGTAAAAAATTATTTTTTGAAAAATTTACTGTAGAAAAGGCAATCCCTTGCGCAGTTAAAATTTGCGACAGTAAAAAATTATTTTTTGAATAATTTACTATAGAAAAGGCAATCCCTGGCGGATTTAAAATTTGCGACAGTAAAAAATTATTTTTTGAATAATTTACTATAGAAAAGGCAATCCCTTGCGCAGTTAAAATTTGCGACAGTAAAAATTTATTTTTTGAATAATTTACTATTGAAAAGGCAATCCCTGGCGGATTTAAAATTTGCGACAGTAAAAAATTATTTTTTGAAAAATTTACTGTAGAAAAGGCAATCCCTTGCGCAGTTAAAATTTGCGACAGAAAAAATTATTTTTTGAAAAATTTACTATAGAAAAGGCAATCCGTGGCGCAATTAAAATTTGCGACAGTAAAAATTTATTTTTTGAATAATTTACTATTGAAAAGGCAATCCCTGGCGCAATTAAAATTTGCGACAGTAAAAATTTATTTTTTGCAAAATTTACTATAGAAAAGGCAATCCCTGGCGTATTTAAAATTTGCGACAGAAAAAATTATTTTTTGTAAAATTTAGTGTAGAAAAGGCAATCCCTGGCGTAATTAAAATTTGCGACAGTAAAAAATTATTTTTTGCAAAATTTACTATAGAAAAGGCAATCCCTGGCGTAATTAAAATTTGCGACAGTAAAAAATTAGTTTTTGAAAAATTTACTGTAGAAAAGGCATTCCCTGGCGCAATTAAAATTTGGGATAGAAAAAATTATTTTTTGAAAAATATACTATAGAAAAGGCAATCCCTGTCGTAATTAAAATTTGCGACAGTAAAAAATTAGTTTTTGAATAATTTACTATAGAAAAGGCAATCCCTGGCGCAATTAAAATTTGCGACAGTAAAAAATTATTTTTTGAATAATTTACTATAGAAAAGGCAATCCCTGGCGTAATTAAAATTTGCGACAGTAAAAAATTATTTTTTGAATAATTTACTATTGAAAAGGCAATCCCTGGCGCAATTAAAATTTGCGACAGTAAAAATTTATTTTTTGCAAAATTTACTATAGAAAAGGCAATCCCTGGCGTATTTAAAATTTGCGACAGAAAAAATTATTTTTTGTAAAATTTAGTGTAGAAAAGGCAATCCCTGGCGTAATTAAAATTTGCGAGAGTAAAAAATTATTTTTTGCAAAATTTACTATAGAAAAGGCAATCCCTGGCGTAATTAAAATTTGCGACAGTAAAAAATTAGTTTTTGAAAAATTTACTGTAGAAAAGGCATTCCCTGGCGCAATTAAAATTTGCGACAGTAAAAAATTATTTTTTGAAAAATTTACTGTAGAAAAGGCAATCCCTGGCGGATTTAAAATTTGCGACAGTAAAAAATTATTTTTTGAAAAATTTACTGTAGAAAAGGCAATCCCTTGCGCAGTTAAAATTTGCGACAGAAAAAATTATTTTTTGAAAAATTTACTATAGAAAAGGCAATCCGTGGCGCAATTAAAATTTGCGACAGTAAAAATTTATTTTTTGAATAATTTACTATTGAAAAGGCAATCCCTGGCGCAATTAAAATTTGCGACAGTAAAAATTTATTTTTTGCAAAATTTACTATAGAAAAGGCAATCCCTGGCGTATTTAAAATTTGCGACAGAAAAAATTATTTTTTGTAAAATTTAGTGTAGAAAAGGCAATCCCTGGCGTAATTAAAATTTGCGACAGTAAAAAATTATTTTTTGCAAAATTTACTATAGAAAAGGCAATCCCTGGCGTAATTAAAATTTGCGACAGTAAAAAATTAGTTTTTGAAAAATTTACTGTAGAAAAGGCATTCCCTGGCGCAATTAAAATTTGGGATAGAAAAAATTATTTTTTGAAAAATATACTATAGAAAAGGCAATCCCTGTCGTAATTAAAATTTGCGACAGTAAAAAATTAGTTTTTGAATAATTTACTATAGAAAAGGCAATCCCTGGCGCAATTAAAATTTGCGACAGTAAAAATTTATTTTTTGCAAAATTTACTATAGAAAAGGCAATCCCTGGCGTATTTAAAATTTGCGACAGAAAAAATTATTTTTTGTAAAATTTAGTATAGAAAAGGCAATCCCTGGCGTAAATAAAATTTGCGACAGTAAAAAATTATTTTTTGAAAAATTTACTGTAGAAAAGGCAATCCCTTGCGCAGTTAAAATTTGCGACAGTAAAAAATTATTTTTTGAATAATTTACTATAGAAAAGGCAATCCCTGGCGCAATTAAAATTTGCGACAGTAAAAAATTATTTTTTGAATAATTTACTATAGAAAAGGCAATCCCTGGCGGTTTTAAAATTTGCGACAGTAAAAAATTATTTTTTGAAAAATTTACTGTAGAAAAGGCAATCCCTTGCGCAGTTAAAATTTGCGACAGTAAAAAATTATTTTTTGAATAATTTACTATAGAAAAGGCAATCCCTGGCGGATTTAAAATTTGCGACAGTAAAAAATTATTTTTTGAATAATTTACTATAGAAAAGGCAATCCCTTGCGCAGTTAAAATTTGCGACAGTAAAAATTTATTTTTTGAATAATTTACTATTGAAAAGGCAATCCCTGGCGGATTTAAAATTTGCGACAGTAAAAAATTATTTTTTGAAAAATTTACTGTAGAAAAGGCAATCCCTTGCGCAGTTAAAATTTGCGACAGAAAAAATTATTTTTTGAAAAATTTACTATAGAAAAGGCAATCCGTGGCGCAATTAAAATTTGCGACAGTAAAAATTTATTTTTTGAATAATTTACTATTGAAAAGGCAATCCCTGGCGCAATTAAAATTTGCGACAGTAAAAATTTATTTTTTGCAAAATTTACTATAGAAAAGGCAATCCCTGGCGTATTTAAAATTTGCGACAGAAAAAATTATTTTTTGTAAAATTTAGTGTAGAAAAGGCAATCCCTGGCGTAATTAAAATTTGCGACAGTAAAAAATTATTTTTTGCAAAATTTACTATAGAAAAGGCAATCCCTGGCGTAATTAAAATTTGCGACAGTAAAAAATTAGTTTTTGAAAAATTTACTGTAGAAAAGGCATTCCCTGGCGCAATTAAAATTTGGGATAGAAAAAATTATTTTTTGAAAAATATACTATAGAAAAGGCAATCCCTGTCGTAATTAAAATTTGCGACAGTAAAAAATTAGTTTTTGAATAATTTACTATAGAAAAGGCAATCCCTGGCGCAATTAAAATTTGCGACAGTAAAAAATTATTTTTTGAATAATTTACTATAGAAAAGGCAATCCCTGGCGTAATTAAAATTTGCGACAGTAAAAAATTATTTTTTGAATAATTTACTATTGAAAAGGCAATCCCTGGCGCAATTAAAATTTGCGACAGTAAAAATTTATTTTTTGCAAAATTTACTATAGAAAAGGCAATCCCTGGCGTATTTAAAATTTGCGACAGAAAAAATTATTTTTTGTAAAATTTAGTGTAGAAAAGGCAATCCCTGGCGTAATTAAAATTTGCGAGAGTAAAAAATTATTTTTTGCAAAATTTACTATAGAAAAGGCAATCCCTGGCGTAATTAAAATTTGCGACAGTAAAAAATTAGTTTTTGAAAAATTTACTGTAGAAAAGGCATTCCCTGGCGCAATTAAAATTTGCGACAGTAAAAAATTATTTTTTGAAAAATTTACTGTAGAAAAGGCAATCCCTGGCGGATTTAAAATTTGCGACAGTAAAAAATTATTTTTTGCAAAATTTACTATAGAAAAGGCAATCCCTGGCGGTTTTAAAATTTGCGACAGTAAAAAATTATTTTTTGAAAAATTTACTGTAGAAAAGGCAATCCCTTGCGCAGTTAAAATTTGCGACAGTAAAAAATTATTTTTTGAATAATTTACTATAGAAAAGGCAATCCCTGGCGCAATTAAAATTTGCGACAATAAAAATTTATTTTTTGAATAATTTACTATTGAAAAGGCAATCCCTGGCGCAATTAAAATTTGCGACAGTAAAAATTTATTTTTTGCAAAATTTACTATAGAAAAGGCAATCCCTGGCGTATTTAAAATTTGCGACAGAAAAAATTATTTTTTGTAAAATTTAGTGTAGAAAAGGCAATCCCTGGCGTAATTAAAATTTGCGACAGTAAAAAATTATTTTTTGCAAAATTTACTATAGAAAAGGCAATCCCTGGCGTAATTAAAATTTGCGACAGTAAAAAATTAGTTTTTGAAAAATTTACTGTAGAAAAGGCATTCCCTGGCGCAATTAAAATTTGCGACAGTAAAAAATTATTTTTTGAAAAATTTACTGTAGAAAAGGCAATCCCTTGCGCAGTTAAAATTTGGGACAGTAAAAAATTATTTTTTGAATAATTTACTATAGAAAAGGCAATCCCTGGCGCAATTAAAATTTGCGACAGTAAAAAATTATTTTTTGAATAATTTACTATAGAAAAGGCAATCCCTGGCGGATTTAAAATTTGCGACAGTGAAAATTATTTTTTGAATAATTTACTATAGAAAAGGCAATCCCTTGCGCAGTTAAAATTTGCGACAGTAAAAATTTATTTTTTGAATAATTTACTATTGAAAAAGCAATCCCTGGCGGATTTAAAATTTGCGACAGTAAAAAATTATTTTTTGAAAAATTTACTGTAGAAAAGGCAATCCCTTGCGCAGTTAAAATTTGCGACAGAAAAAATTATTTTTTGAAAAATTTACTATAGAAAAGGCAATCCCTGGCGCAATTAAAATTTGCGACAGTAAAAATTTATTTTTTGAATAATTTACTATTGAAAAGGCAATCCCTGGCGCAATTAAAATTTGCGACAGTAAAAATTTATTTTTTGCAAAATTTACTATAGAAAAGGCAATCCCTGGCGTATTTAAAATTTGCGACAGAAAAAATTATTTTTTGTAAAATTTAGTGTAGAAAAGGCAATCCCTGGCGTAATTAAAATTTGCGACAGTAAAAAATTATTTTTTGCAAAATTTACTATAGAAAAGGCAATCCCTGGCGTAATTAAAATTTGCGACAGTAAAAAAATTAGTTTTTGAAAAATTTACTGTAGAAAAGGCATTCCCTGGCGCAATTAAAATTTGGGACAGAAAAAATTATTTTTTGAAAAATATACTATAGAAAAGGCAATCCCTGTCGTAATTAAAATTTGCGACAGTAAAAAATTAGTTTTTGAATAATTTACTATAGAAAAGGCAATCCCTGGCGCAATTAAAATTTGCGACAGTAAAAAATTATTTTTTGAATAATTTACTATAGAAAAGGCAATGCCTGGCGTAATTAAAATTTGCGACAGTAAAAAATTATTTTTTGAATAATTTACTATTGAAAAGGCAATCCCTGGCGCAATTAAAATTTGCGACAGTAAAAATTTATTTTTTGCAAAATTTACTATAGAAAAGGCAATCCCTGGCGTATTTAAAATTTGCGACAGAAAAAATTATTTTTTGTAAAATTTAGTGTAGAAAAGGCAATCCCTGGCGTAATTAAAATTTGCGAGAGTAAAAAATTATTTTTTGCAAAATTTACTATAGAAAAGGCAATCCCTGGCGTAATTAAAATTTGCGACAGTAAAAAATTAGTTTTTGAAAAATTTACTGTAGAAAAGGCATTCCCTGGCGCAATTAAAATTTGCGACAGTAAAAAATTATTTTTTGAAAAATTTACTGTAGAAAAGGCAATCCCTGGCGGATTTAAAATTTGCGACAGTAAAAAATTATTTTTTGCAAAATTTACTATAGAAAAGGCAATCCCTGGCGTATTTAAAATTTGCGACAGAAAAAATTATTTTTTGTAAAATTTAGTGTAGAAAAGGCAATCCCTGGCGTAATTAAAATTTGCGACAGTAGAAAATTATTTTTGAAAAATTTACTGTAGAAAAGGAATCCCTGGCGCAATTAAAATTTGCGACAGTAAAAAATTAGTTTTTGAAAAATTTACTGTAGAAAAGGCAATCCCTGGCGTAATTAAAATTTGCGACAGTAAAAAAATTATTATTTGAATAATTTACTATAGAAAAGGCAATCCCTGGCGCAATTAAAATTTGCGACAGTAAAAAATTATTTTTTGAATAATTTACTATAGAAAAGGCAATCCCTGGCGGTTTAAAATTTGCGACTGTAGAAAATTATTTTTTGCAAAATTTACTGTAGAAAAGGAATCCCTGGCGCAATTAAAATTTGCGACAGTAAAAAATTAGTTTTTGAAAAATTTACTGTAGAAAAGGCATTCCCTGGCGCAATTAAAATTTGCGACAGTAAAAAATTATTTTTTGAAAAATTTACTGTAGAAAAGGCAATCCCTGGCGGATTTAAAATTTGCGACAGTAAAAAATTATTTTTTGCAAAATTTACTATAGAAAAGGCAATCCCTGGCGTATTTAAAATTTGCGACAGAAAAAATTATTTTTTGTAAAATTTAGTGTAGAAAAGGCAATCCCTGGCGTAATTAAAATTTGCGACAGTAGAAAATTATTTTTGAAAAATTTACTGTAGAAAAGGAATCCCTGGCGCAATTAAAATTTGCGACAGTAAAAAATTAGTTTTTGAAAAATTTACTGTAGAAAAGGCAATCCCTGGCGTAATTAAAATTTGCGACAGTAAAAAATTATTATTTGAATAATTTACTATAGAAAAGGCAATCCCTGGCGCAATTAAAATTTGCGACAGTAAAAAATTATTTTTTGAATAATTTACTATAGAAAAGGCAATCCCTGGCGGGTTTAAAATTTGCGACTGTAAAAAATTATTTTTTGCAAAAATTTACTATAGAATAGGCAATCCCTGGCGCAATTAAAATTTGCGACAGTAAAAAATTATTTTTTGAATAATTTACTATAGAAAAGGCAATCCCTGGCGCAATTAAAATTTGCGACAGTAAAAAATTTATTTTTTGAATAATTTACTATAGAAAAGGCAATCCCTGGCGGATTTAAAATTTGCGACAGTAAAAATTATTTTTGCAAAATTTACTATAGAAAAGGCAATTCCTGGCGTATTTAAAATTTGCGACAGTAAAAAATTATTTTTGTAAAATTTAGTGTAGAAAAGGCAATCCCTGGCGTAATTAAAATTTGCGACAGTAGAAAATTATTTTTTGAAAAATTTACTGTAGGAAAGGCAAACCCTGGCGCAATTAAAATTTGCGACAGTAAAAAATTAGTTTTTGAAAAATTTACTGTAGAAAAGGCAATCCCTGGCGTAATTAAAATTTGCGACAGTAAAAAATTATTTTTTGAAAAATTTACTATAGAAAGGCAATCCCTGACGTAATTAAAATTTGCGACAGTAAAAAATTAGTTTTTGAAAAATTTACTGTAGAATAGGCATTCCCTGGGGCAATTAAAATTTGCGACAGTAAAAAATTATTTTTTGAAAAATTTACTGTAGAAAAGGCAATCCCTGGCGCAGTTAAAATATGCGACAGTAAAAAACAATTTTTTGAATAATTTACTATAGAAAAGGCAATCCCTGGCGCAATTAAAATTTGCGACAGTAAAAAATTATTTTTTGAATAATTATCTATAGAAAAGGCAATCCCTGGCGCAATTAAAATTTGCGACAGTAAAAAACTATTTTTTTGAATAATTTACTACAGAAAAGGCAATCCCTGGCGGATTTAAAATTTGCGACAGTAAAAAATTATTTTTTGTAAAATTTAGTGTAGAAAAGGCAAACCCTGCCGTAATTAAAATTTGCGACAGTAGAAAATTATTTTTGAAAAATTTACTGTAGAAAAGGCAATCCCTGGCGCAGTTAAAATTTTCGACAGTAAAAAATTATTTTTTGAATAATTTCCCTATAGAAATGGCAATCCCTGGCGCAATTAAAATTTGCGACAGTAAAAAATTATTTTTTGAATAATTTACTATAGAAAAGGCAATCCCTGGCGCAATTAAAATTTGCGACAGTAAAAAATTATTTTTTGAATAATTTACTATAGAAAAGGCAATCCCTGGCGTATTTAAAATTTGCAACAATAAAAAATTATTTTTTGAATAATTTACTAAAGAAAAGCCAATCCCTGGAGCAATTAAAATTTGCGACTGTAAAAAATTATTTTTTGAATAATTTACTATAGAAAAGGCAATACCTGGCGGATTTAAAATTTGCGACAGTAAAAAATTATTTTTTGCAAAATTTACTATAGAAAAGGCAATCCCTGGCGTATTTAAAATTTGCGACAGTAAAAAATTATTTTTTGTAAAATTTAGTGTAGAAAAGGCAATCCCTGGCGTAATTAAAATTTGCGACAGTAGAAAGTTATTTTTTGAAAAATTTACTGTAGAAAAGGCAATCCCTGGCGCAATTAAAATTTGCGACAGTAAAAAATTAATTTTTGAAAAATTTACTGTAGAAAAGGCAATCCCTGGCGTAATTAAAATTTGCGACAGTAAAAAATTATTTTTTGAAAAATTTACTGTAGAAAAGGCAATCCCTGGCGCAGTTAAAATTTGCGACAGTAAAAAATTATTTTTTGAATAATTTACTATAGAAAAAGCAATCCCTGGCGCAGTTAAAATTTGCGACAGTAAAAAATTATTTTTTTAATAATTTACTATAGAAAAGGCAATCCCTGGCGCAGTTAAAATTTGCGACAGTAAAAAATTATTTTTTGAATAATTTACTCTAGAAAAGGCAATCGCTGGCGCAATTAAAATTTGCGACAGTAAAAAATTATTTTTTGCAAAATTTACTATAGAAAAGGCAATCCCTGGCGTAATTAAAATTTGCGACAGTAAAAAATTAGTTTTTGAAAAATTTACTGTAGAAAAGGCATTCCCTGGCGCAATTAAAATTTACGACTGTAAAAAATTATTTTTGAAAAATTTACTGTAGAAAAGGCAATCCCTGGCGCAGTTGAAATTTGCGACAGTAAAAAATTATTTTTTGAATAATTTACTATAGAAAAAGCAATCCCTGGCGTATTTAAAATTTGCGACAGTAAAAAATTATTTTTTGTAAAATTTAGTGTAGAAAAGGCAATCCCTGGCGTAATTAATATTTGCGACAGTAGAAAATTATTTTTTGAAAAATTTACTGTAGAAATGGCAATCCCTGGCGCAGTTAAAATTTGCGACAGTAAAAAATTATTTTTTGAATAATTTACTATAGAAAAGGCAATCCCTGGCGCAATTAAAATTTGCGACAGTAAAAAATTATTTTTTGAATAATTTACTATAGAAAAGGCAATCCCTGGCGCAATTAAAATTTGCGACAGTAAAAAACTATTTTTTGCAAAATTTACTATAGAAAAGGCAATCCCTGGCGTATTTAAAATTTGCGACAGTAAAAAATTATTTTTTGTAAAATTTACTGTAGAAAAGGCAATCCCTGGCGTAATTAAAATTTGCGACAGTATAAAATTATTTTTTGAAAATTTACTGTAGAATAGGCAATCGCTGGCGGGTTTAAAATTTGCGACTGTAAAAAATTAGTTTTGAAAAATTTACTGTAGAAAAGGCAATCCCTGGCGTAATTAAAATTTGCGACAGTAAAAAATTATTTTTTGAAAAATTTACTGTAGAAAAGGCAATACCTGGCGCAGTTAAAATTTGCGACAGTAAAAAATTATTTTTTTGAATAATTTACTATAGAAAAGGCAATCCCTGGCGTATTTAAAATTTGGGACAGTAAAAAATTATTTTTTGTAAAATTTAGTGTAGAAAAGGCAATCCCTGGCGTAATTAAAATTTGCGACAGTAGAAAATTATTTTTTGAAAAATTTACTGTAGAAAAGGCAATCCCTGGCGCAGTTTAAAATTTGCGACAGTAAAAAATTATTTTTTGAATAATTTACTATAGAAAAGCCAATCCCTGGCGCAATTAAAACTTGCGACAGTAAAAAATTATTTTTGAATAATTTACTATAGAAAAGGCAGTCCCTGGCGCAATTAAAATTTGCGACAGTAAAAAATTATTTTTTGAATAATTTACTATAGAAAAGGCAATCCCTGGCGGGTTTAAAATTTGCGACTGTAAAAAATTATTTTTTGCAAAATTTACTATAGAATAGACAATCCCTGGCGCAATTAAAATTTGCGACAGTAAAAAATTATTTTTTGAATAATTTACTATAGAAAAGGCAATCCCTGGCGCAATTAAAATTTGCGACAGTAAAAATTTATTTTTTGAATAATTTACTATAGAAAAGGCAATCCCTGGCGGATTTAAAATTTGCGACAGTAAAAAATTATTTTTTGCAAAATTTACTATAGAAAAGGCAATCCCTGGCGTATTTAAAATTTGCGACAGTAAAAATTTATTTTTTGAAAAATTTAGTGTAGAAAAGGCAATCCCTGGCGTAATTAAAATTTGCGACAGTAGAAAATTATTTTTTGAAAAATTTACTGTAGAAAATGCAATCCCTGGCGCAGTTAAAATTTGCGACAGTAAAAAATTATTTTTTGAATAATTTACTATAGAAAAGGCAATCCCCTGGCGCAATTAAAATTTGCGACAGTAAAAAATTATTTTTTGAATAATTTACTATAGAAAAGGCAATCCCTGGCGCAATTAAAATTTGCGACAGTAAAAAATTATTTTTTGAATAATTTGCTATAGAAAAGGCAATCCCTGGCGCAATTAAAATTTGCGACAGTAAAAATTTATTTTTTGAATAATTTACTATAGAAAAGGCAATCCCTGGCGGATTTAAAATCTGCTACAGTAAAAAATAATTTTTTGCAAAATTTACTATAGAAAAGGCAATCCCTGGCGTATTTAAAATTTGCGACAGTAAAAAATTATTTTTTGAAAAATTTAGTGTAGAAAAGGCAAACCCTGGCGTAATTAAAATTTGCGACAGTAGTAAATTATTTTTTGAAAAATTTACTGTAGAAAAGGCAATCCCTGGCGCAGTTAAAATTTGCGACAGTAAAAAATTATTTTTTGAATAATTTACTATAAAAAAGGCAATCCCTGGCGCAATTAAAATTTGCGACAGTAAAAAATTATTTTTTGAATAATTTACTATAGAAAAGGCAATCCCTGGCGCAATTAAAATTTGCGACAGTAAAAAATTATTTTTTGAATAATTTCTATAGAAAAGGCAATCCCTGGCGTATTTAAAATTTGCGACAGTAAAAAATTATTTTTTGAATAATTTACTATAGAAAAGCCAATCCCTGGCGCAATTAAAATTTGCGACTGTAAAAAATTATTTTTTGAATAATTTACTATAGAAAAGGCAATCCCTGGCGCAATTAAAATTTGCGACAGTAAAAAATTATTTTTTGAATAATTTACTATAGAAAGGGAATCCCTGGCGCAATTAAAATTTGCGACAGTAAAAATTTATTTTTTGAATAATTTACTATAGAAAAGGCAATCCCTGGCGGATTTAAAATTTGCGACAGTAAAAAATTATTTTTTGCAAAATTTACTATAGAAAAGGCAATCCCTGGCGTATTTAAAATTTGCGACAGTAAAAAATTATTTTTTGTAAAATTTAGTGTAGAAAAGGCAATCCCTGGCGTAATTAAAATTTGCGACAGTAGAAAATTATTTTTTGAAAGATTTACTGTAGAAAAGGCAATCCCTGGCGCAATTAAAATTTACGACAGTAAAAAATTAGTTTTTGAAAAATTTACTGTAGAAAAAGGCAATCCCTGGCGTAATTAAAATTTGCGACAGTAAAAAATTATTTTTTGAAAAATTTACTATAGAAAAGGCAATCCCTGCCGTAATTAAAATTTGCGACAGTAAAAAAGTAGTTTTTGAATAATTTACTGTAGAAAAGGCATTCCCTGGCGCAATTAAAATTTGCGACAGTAAAAAATTATTTTTTGAAAAATTTACTGTAGAATAGGCAATCCCTGGCGCAGTTAAATTTGCGACAGTAAAAAATTATTTTTTGAATAATTTACTATAGAAAAGGCAATCACTGCCGCAATTAAAATTTGCGACAGTAAAAAATTATTTTTTGAATAATTTACTATAGAAAAGGCAATCGCTGGCGCAATTAAAATTTGCGACAGTAAAAAATTATTTTTTGCAAAATTTACTATAGAAAAGGCAATCCCTGGCGTAATTAAAATTTGCGACAGTAAAAAATTAGTTTTTGAAAAATTTACTGTAGAAAAGGCAATCCCTGGCGCAGTTAAAATTTGCGACAGTAAAAAATTATTTTTTGAATAATTTACTATAGAAAAGGCAATCCCTGGCGTATTTAAAATTTGCGACAGTAAAAAATTATTTTTTGTAAAATTTAGTGTAGAAAAGGCAATCCCTGGCGTAATTAAAATTTGCGACAGTAGAAAATTATTTTTTGAAAAATTTACTGTAGAAAAGGCAATCCCTGGCGCTGTTAAAATTTGCGACAGTAAAAAATTATTTTTTGAATAATTTACTATAGAAAACGCAATCCCTGGCGCAATTAAAATTTGCGACAGTAAAAAATTATTTTTTGCAAAATTTACTATAGAAAAGGCAATTCCTGGCGTATTTAAAATTTGCGACAGTAAAAAATTTTTTTTGAAAAATTTAGTGTAGAAAAGTCAATCCCTGGCCTAATTAAAATTTGCGACAGTAGAAAATTATTTCTTGAAAAATTTACTGTAGAAAAGGCAATCCCTGGAGCAGTTAAAATTTGCGACAGTAAAAAATTATTTTTTGAATAATTTACTATAGAAAAGGCAATCCCTGGCGCAATTAAAATTTGCGACAGTAAAAAATTATTTGTTGAATAATTTACTATAGAAAAGGCAATCCCTGGCGCAATTAAAATTTGCGACAGTAAAAAATTATTTTTTGAATAATTTACTATAGAAAAGGCAATCGCTGGCGTATTTAAAATTCGCGACAGTAAAAAATTATTTTTTGAATTATTTACTATAGAAAAGGCAATCCCTGCCGTAATTAAAATTTGCGACAATAAAAAATTAGTTTTTGAAAAATTTACTGTAGAAAAGGCATTCCCTGGCGCAATTAAAATTTGCGACAGTAAAAAATAATTTTTTGAAAAATTTACTGTAGAAAAGGCAATCCCTGGCGCAGTTAAAATTTGCGACAGTAAAAAATTATTTTTTGAATAATTTACTATAGAAAAGGCAATCCCTGGCGTATTTAAAATTTGCGACAGTAAAAAATTATTTTTTGTAAAATTTAGTGTAGAAAAGGCAATCCTTGGCGTAATTAAAATTTGCGACAGTAGAAAATTATTTTTTGAAAAATTTACTGTAGAAAAGGCAATCCCTGGCGCAGTTAAAATTTGCGACAGTAAAAAATTATTTTTTGAATAATTTACTATAGAAAAGGCAATCCCTGGCGCAATTAAAATTTGCGACAGTAAAAAATTATTTTTCGAATAATTTACTATAGAAAAGGCAATCCCTGGCGCAATTAAAATTTGCGACAGTAAAAAATTATTTTTTGCAAAATTTACTATAGAAAAGGCAATCCCTGGCGTATTTAAAATTTGCGACAGTAAAAAATTATTTTTTGAAAAATTTAGTGTAGAAAAGGCAATCCCTGGAGTAATTAAAATTTGCGACAGTAGAAAATTATTTTTTGAAAAATTTACTGTAGAAAAGGCAATCCCTGGCGCAGTTAAAATTTGCGACAGTTAAAAATTATTTTTTGAATAATTTACTATAGAAAAGGCAATCCCTGGCGCAATTAAAATTTGCGACAGTAAAAAATTATTTTTTGAATAATTTACTATAGAAAAGGAAATCCCTGGCGCAATTAAAATTTGCGACAGTAAAAAATTATTTTTTGAATAATTTACTATAGAAAAGGCAATCGCTGGCGTATTTAAAATTTGCGACAGTAAAAAATTATTTTTGGAATAATTTACTATAGAAAAGCCAATCCCTGGCGCAATTAAAATTTGCGACTGTAAAAAATTATTTTTTGAATAATTTACTATAGAAAAGGCAATCCCTGGCGCAATTAAAATTTGCGACAGTAAAAAATTATTTTTTGAATAATTTACTATAGAAAAGGCAATCCCTGGCGCAATTAAAATTTGCGACAGTAAAAATTTATTTTTTGAATAATTTACTATAGAAAGGCAATCCCTGGCGGATTTAAAATTTGCGACAGTAAAAAATTATTTTTTGCAAAATTTACTATAGAAAAGGCAATCCCTGGCGTATTTAAAATTTGCGACAGTAAAAAATTATTTTTTGTAAAATTTAGTGTAGAAAAGGCAATCCCTGGCGTAATTAAAATATGCGACAGTAGAAAATTATTTTTTGAAAAATTTACTGTAGAAAAGGCAATCCCTGGCGCAATTAAAATTTGCGACAGTAAAAAATTAGTTTTTGAAAAATTTACTGTAGAAAAGGCAATCCCTGGCGTAATTAAAATTTGCGACAGTAAAAAATTATTTTTTGAAAAATTTACTATAGAAAAGGCAATCCCTGGCGTTATTAAAATTTCCGACAGTAAAAAATTAGTTTTTGAAAAATTTACTTTAGAAAAGGCATTCCCTGACGCAATTAAAATTTGCGACAGTAAAAAATTATTTTTTGAAAAATTTACTGTAGAAAAGGCAATACCTGGCGCAGTTAAAATTTGCGACAATAAAAAATTATTTTTTGAATAATTTACTATAGAAAAGGCAATCCCTGGCGCAATTAAAATTTGCGACAGTAAAAATTATTTTTTGAATAATTTACTATAGAAAAGGCAATCGCTGGCGCAATTAAAATTTGCGACAGTAAAAAATTATTTTTTGCAAAATTTACTATATAAAAGGCAATCCCTGGCGTAATTAAAATTTGCGACAGTAAAAAAATAGTTTTTGAAAAATTTACTGTAGAAAAGGCATTCCCTGGCGCAATTAAAATTTGCGACAGTAAAAAACTATTTTTTGAAAAATTTACTATAGAAAAGGCAATCCCTGGCGCAATTAAAATTTGTGACAGTAAAAAATTATTTTTTGAATAATTTACTATAGAAAAGGCAATCCCTGGCGTATTTAAAATTTGCGACAGTAAAAAATTATTTTTTGTAAAATTTAGTGTAGAAAAGGCAATCCCTGGCTTAATTATAATTTGCAACAGTAGAAAATTATTTTTTGAAACATTTACTGTAGAAAAGGCAATACCTGGCGCAGTTAAAATTTGCGACAGTAAAAAATTATTTTTTGAATAATTTACTATAGAAAAGGCAATCCCTGGCGCAGTTAAAATTTGCGACAGTAAAAAATTATTTTTTGAATAATTTACTACAGAAAAGGCAATCCCTGGCGCAATTAAAATTTGCGACAGTAAAAAATTATTTGTTGAATAATTTACTATAGAAAAGGCAATCCCTGGCGCAATTAAAATTTGCGACAGTAAAAAATTATTTTTTGAATAATTTACTATAGAAAAGGCAATCGCTGGCGTATTTAAAATTAGCGACAATAAAAAATTATTTTTTGAATAATTTACTATAGAAAAGCCAATCCCTGGCGCAATTAAAATTTGCGAAAGTAAAAAATTAGTTTTTGAAAAATTTACTGTAGAAAAGGCAATCCCTGGCGTAATTAAAATTTGCGACAGTAAAAAATTATTTTTTGAAAAATTTACTATAGAAAAGGCAATCCCTGCCGTAATTAAAATTTGCGACAATAAAAAATTAGTTTGTGAAAAATTTACTGTAGAAAAGGCATTCCCTGGCGCAATTAAAATTTGCGACAGTAAAAAATTATTTTTTGAAAAATTTACTGTAGAAAAGGCATTCCCTGGCGCAATTAAAATTTGCGACAGTAAAAAATAATTTTTTGAAAAATTTACTGTAGAAAAGGCAATCCCTGGCGCAGTTAAAATTTGCGACAGTAAAAAATTATTTTTTGAATAATTTACTATAGAAGAGGCAATCCCTGGCGTATTTAAAATTTGCGACAGTAAAAAATTATTTTTTGTAAAATTTAGTGTAGAAAAGGCAATCCTTGGCGTAATTAAAATTTGCGACAGTAGAAAATTATTTTTTGAAAAATTTACTGTAGAAAAGGCAATCCCTGGCGCAGTTAAAATTTGCGACAGTAAAAAATTATTTTTTGAATAATTTACTATAGAAAAGGCAATCCCTGGCGCAATTAAAATTTGCGACAGTAAAAAATTATTTTTCGAATAATTTACTATAGAAAAGGCAATCCGTGGCGCAATTAAAATTTGCGACAGTAAAAAATTATTTTTTGCAAAATTTACTATAGAAAAGGCAATCCCTGGCGTATTTAAAATTTGCGACAGTAAAAAATTATTTTTTGAAAAATTTAGTGTAGAAAAGGCAATCCCTGGAGTAATTAAAATTTGCGACAGTAGAAAATTATTTTTTGAAAAATTTACTGTAGAAAAGGCAATCCCTGGCGCAGTTAAAATTTGCGACAGTTAAAAATTATTTTTTGAATAATTTACTATAGAAAAGGCAATCCCTGGCGCAATTAAAATTTGCGACAGTAAAAAATTATTTTTTGAATAATTTACTATAGAAAAGGAAATCCCTGGCGCAATTAAAATTTGCGACAGTAAAAAATTATTTTTTGAATAATTTACTATAGAAAAGGCAATCGCTGGCGTATTTAAAATTTGCGACAGTAAAAAATTATTTTTGGAATAATTTACTATAGAAAAGCCAATCCCTGGCGCAATTAAAATTTGCGACTGTAAAAAATTATTTTTTGAATAATTTACTATAGAAAAGGCAATCCCTGGCGCAATTAAAATTTGCGACAGTAAAAAATTATTTTTTGAATAATTTACTATAGAAAAGGCAATCCCTGGCGCAATTAAAATTTGCGACAGTAAAAATTTATTTTTTGAATAATTTACTATAGAAAGGCAATCCCTGGCGGATTTAAAATTTGCGACAGTAAAAAATTATTTTTTGCAAAATTTACTATAGAAAAGGCAATCCCTGGCGTATTTAAAATTTGCGACAGTAAAAAATTATTTTTTGTAAAATTTAGTGTAGAAAAGGCAATCCCTGGCGTAATTAAAATATGCGACAGTAGAAAATTATTTTTTGAAAAATTCACTGTAGAAAAGGCAATCCCTGGCGCAATTAAAATTTGCGACAGTAAAAAATTAGTTTTTGAAAAATTTACTGTAGAAAAGGCAATCCCTGGCGTAATTAAAATTTGCGACAGTAAAAAATTATTTTTTGAAAAATTTACTATAGAAAAGGCAATCCCTGGCGTTATTAAAATTTGCGACAGTAAAAAATTAGTTTTTGAAAAATTTACTTTAGAAAAGGCATTCCCTGACGCAATTAAAATTTGCGACAGTAAAAAATTATTTTTTGAAAAATTTACTGTAGAAAAGGCAATACCTGGCGCAGTTAAAATTTGCGACAATAAAAAATTATTTTTTGAATAATTTACTATAGAAAAGGCAATCCCTGGCGCAATTAAAATTTGCGACAGTAAAAATTATTTTTTGAATAATTTACTATAGAAAAGGCAATCGCTGGCGCAATTAAAATTTGCGACAGTAAAAAATTATTTTTTGCAAAATTTACTATATAAAAGGCAATCCCTGGCGTAATTAAAATTTGCGACAGTAAAAAAATAGTTTTTGAAAAATTTACTGTAGAAAAGGCATTCCCTGGCGCAATTAAAATTTGCGACAGTAAAAAACTATTTTTTGAAAAATTTACTATAGAAAAGGCAATCCCTGGCGCAATTAAAATTTGTGACAGTAAAAAATTATTTTTTGAATAATTTACTATAGAAAAGGCAATCCCTGGCGTATTTAAAATTTGCGACAGTAAAAAATTATTTTTTGTAAAATTTAGTGTAGAAAAGGCAATCCCTGGCTTAATTATAATTTGCAACAGTAGAAAATTATTTTTTGAAACATTTACTGTAGAAAAGGCAATACCTGGCGCAGTTAAAATTTGCGACAGTAAAAAATTATTTTTTGAATAATTTACTATAGAAAAGGCAATCCCTGGCGCAGTTAAAATTTGCGACAGTAAAAAATTATTTTTTGAATAATTTACTATAGAAAAGGCAATCCCTGGCGCAATTAAAATTTGCGACAGTAAAAAATTATTTGTTGAATAATTTACTATAGAAAAGGCAATCCCTGGCGCAATTAAAATTTGCGACAGTAAAAAATTATTTTTTGAATAATTTACTATAGAAAAGGCAATCGCTGGCGTATTTAAAATTAGCGACAATAAAAAATTATTTTTTGAATAATTTACTATAGAAAAGCCAATCCCTGGCGCAATTAAAATTTGCGACAGTAAAAAATTAGTTTTTGAAAAATTTACTGTAGAAAATTCAATCCCTGGCGTAATTAAAATTTGCGACAGTAAAAAATTATTTTTTGAAAAATTTACTATAGAAAAGGCAATCCCTGCCGTAATTAAAATTTGCGACAATAAAAAATTAGTTTTTGAAAAATTTACTGTAGAAAAGGCATTCCCTGGCGCAATTAAAATTTGCGACAGTAAAAAATTATTTTTTGAAAAATTTACTGTAGAATAGGCAATCCCTGGCGCAGTTAAAATTTGCGACAGTAAAAAATTATTTTTTGAATAATTTACTATAGAAAAGGCAATCCCTGCCGCAATTAAAATTTGCGACAGTAAAAAATTATTTTTTGAATAATTTACTATAGAAAAGGCAATCGCTGGCGAAATTAAAATTTGCGACAGAAAAAAATTATTTTTTGCAAAATTTACTATAGAAAAGGCAATCCCTGGCGTAATTAAAATTTGCGACAGTAAAAAATTAGTTTTTGAAAAATTTACTGTAGAAAAGGCATTCCCTGGCGCAATTAAAATTTGCGACAGTAAAAAATTATTTTTTGAAAAATTTACTGTAGAAAAGGCAATCCCTGGCGCAGTTAAAATTTGCGACAGTAAAAAATTATTTTTTGAATAATTTACTATAGAAAAGGCAATCCCTGGCGTATTTAAAATTTGCGACAGTAAAAAATTATTTTTTGTAAAATTTAGTGTAGAAAAGGCAATCCTTGGCGTAATTAAAATTTGCGACAGTAGAAAATTATTTTTTGAAAAATTTACTGTAGAAAAGGCAATCCCTGGCGCAGTTAAAATTTGCGACAGTAAAAAATTATTTTTTGAATAATTTACTATAGAAAAGGCAATCCCTGGCGCAATTAAAATTTGCGACAGTAAAAAATTATTTTTTGAATAATTTACTATAGAAAAGCCAATCCCTGGCGCAATTAAAATTTGCGACAGTAAAAAATTAGTTTTTGAAAAATTTACTGTAGAAAAGGCAATCCCTGGCGTAATTAAAATTTGCGACAGTAAAAAATTATTTTTTGAAAAATTTACTATAGAAAAGGCAATCCCTGCCGTAATTAAAATTTGCGACAATAAAAAATTAGTTTTTGAAAAATTTACTGTAGAAAAGTCATTCCCTGGCGCAATTAAAATTTGCGACAGTAAAAAATTATTTTTTGAAAAATTTACTGTAGAATAGGCAATCCCTGGCGCAGTTAAAATTTGCGACAGTAAAAAATTATTTTTTGAATAATTTACTTTAGAAATGGCAATCCCTGCCGCAATTAAAATTTGCGACAGTAAAAAATTATTTTTTGAATAATTTACTATAGAAAAGGCAATCGCTGGCGAAATTAAAATTTGCGACAGTAAAAAATTATTTTTTGCAAAATTTACTATAGAAAAGGCAATCCCTGGCGTAATTAAAATTTGCGACAGTAAAAAATTAGTTTTTGAAAAATTTACTGTAGAAAAGGCATTCCCTGGCGCAATTAAAATTTGCGACAGTAAAAAATTATTTTTTGAAAAATTTACTGTAGAAAAGGCAATCCCTGGCGCAGTTAAAATTTGCGATAGTAAAAAATTATTTTTTCAATAATTTACTATAGAAAAGGCAATCCCTGGCGTATTTAAAATTTGCGACAGTAAAAAATTATTTTTTGTAAAATTTAGTGTAGAAAAGGCAATCCTTGGCGTAATTAAAATTTGCGACAGTAGAAAATTATTTTTTGAAAAATTTACTGTAGGAAAGGCAATCCCTGGCGCAGTTAAAATTTGCGACAGTAAAAAATTATTTTTTGAATAATTTACTATAGAAAAGGCAATCCCTGGCGCAATTAAAATTTGCGACAGTAAAAAATTATTTTTTGAATAATTTACTATAGAAAAGGCAATCCCTGGCGCAATTAAAATTTGCGACAGTAAAAAATTATTTTTTGCAAAATTTACTATAGAAAAGGCAATTCCTGGCGTATTTAAAATTTGCGACAGTAAAAAATTATTTTTTGAAAAATTTAGTGTAGAAAAGGCAATCCCTGGCGCAATTAAAATTTCCGACAGTAAAAATTTATTTTTTGAATAATTTACTATAGAAAGGCAATCCCTGGCGGATTTAAAATTTCCGACAGTAAAAAATTATTTTTTGCAAAATTTACTATAGAAAAGGCAATCCCTGGCGTATTTAAAATTTGCGACAGTAAAAAATTATTTTTTGTAAAATTTAGAGTAGAAAAGGCAATCCCTGGCGTAATTAAAATTTGCGACAGTTAAAAATTAGTTTTTGAAAAATTTACTTTAGAAAAGGCATTCCCTGGCGCAATTAAAATTTGCGACAGTAAAAAATTATTTTTTGAAATATTTACTGTAGAAAAGGCAATACCTGGCGCAGTTAAAATTTTCGACAGTAAAAAAATATTTTTTGAATAATTTACTATAGAAAAGGCAATCCCTGGCGCAATTAAAATTTGCGACAGTAAAAAATTATTTTTTGAATAATTTACTATAGAAAAGGCAATCCCTGGCGCAATTAAAATTTGCGACAGTAAAAAATTATTTTTTGAATAATTTACTATAGAAAAGGCAATCGCTGGCGTATTTAAAATTTGCGACAGTAAAAAATTATTTTTTGAATAATTTACTATAGAAAAGCCAATCCCTGGCGCAATTAAAATTTGCGACTGTAAAAAATTATTTTTTGAATAATTTACTATAGAAAAGGCAATCCCTGGCGCAATTAAAATTTGCGACAGTAAAAAATTATTTTTTGAATAATTTACTATAGAAAAGGCAATCCCTGGCGCAATTAAAATTTCCGACAGTAAAAATTTATTTTTTGAATAATTTACTATAGAAAGGCAATCCCTGGCGGATTTAAAATTTCCGACAGTAAAAAATTATTTTTTGCAAAATTTACTATAGAAAAGGCAATCCCTGGCGTATTTAAAATTTGCGACAGTAAAAAATTATTTTTTGTAAAATTTAGAGTAGAAAAGGCAATCCCTGGCGTAATTAAAATTTGCGACAGTTAAAAATTAGTTTTTGAAAAATTTACTTTAGAAAAGGCATTCCCTGGCGCAATTAAAATTTGCGACAGTAAAAAATTATTTTTTGAAATATTTACTGTAGAAAAGGCAATACCTGGCGCAGTTAAAATTTTCGACAGTAAAAAAATATTTTTTGAATAATTTACTATAGAAAAGGCAATCCCTGGCGCAATTAAAATTTGCGACAGTAAAAAATTATTTTTTGAATAATTTACTATAGAAAAGGCAATCCCTGGCGCAATTAAAATTTGCGACAGTAAAAAATTATTTTTTGAATAATTTACTATAGAAAAGGCAATCGCTGGCGTATTTAAAATTTGCGACAGTAAAAAATTATTTTTTGAATAATTTACTATAGAAGAGCCAATCCCTGGCGCAATTAAAATTTGCGACTGTAAAAAATTATTTTTTGAATAATTTACTATAGAAAAGGCAATCCCTGGCGCAATTAAAATTTGCGACAGTAAAAAATTATTTTTTGAATAATTTACTATAGAAAGGCAATCCCTGGCGCAATTAAAATTTCCGACAGTAAAAATTTATTTTTTGAATAATTTACTATAGAAAGGCAATCCCTGGCGGATTTAAAATTTCCGACAGTAAAAAATTATTTTTTGCAAAATTTACTATAGAAAAGGCAATCCCTGGCGTATTTAAAATTTGCGACAGTAAAAAATTATTTTTTGTAAAATTTAGAGTAGAAAGGGCAATCCCTGGCGTAATTAAAATTTGCGACAGTTAAAAATTAGTTTTTGAAAAATTTACTTTAGAAAAGGCATTCCCTGGCGCAATTAAAATTTGCGACAGTAAAAAATTATTTTTTGAAATATTTACTGTAGAAAAGGCAATACCTGGCGCAGTTAAAATTTGCGACAGTAAAAAATTATTTTTTGAATAATTTGCTGTAGAATAGGCAATCCCTGGCGCAGTTAAAATTTGCGACAGTAAAAAATTATTTTTTGAATAATTTACTATAGAAAAGGCAATCCCTGCCGCAATTAAAATTTGCGACAGTAAAAAATTATTTTTTGAATAATTTACTATAGAAAAGGCAATCGCTGGCGAAATTAAAATTTGCGACAGTAAAAAATTATTTTTTGCAAAATTTACTATAGAAAAGGCAATCCCTGGCGTAATTAAAATTTGCGACAATAAAAAATTAGTTTTTGAAAAATTTACTGTAGAAAAGGCATTCCCTGGCGCAATTAAAATTTGCGACAGTAAAAAATTATTTTTTGAAAAATTTACTGTAGAAAAAGCAATCCCTGGCGCAGTTAAAATTTGCGACAGTAAAAAATTATTTTTTGAATAATTTACTATAGAAAAGGCAATCCCTGGCGTATTTAAAATTTGCGACAGTAAAAAATTATTTTTTGTAAAATTTAGTGTAGAAAAGGCAATCCTTGGCGTAATTAAAATTTGCGACAGTAGAAAATTATTTTTTGAAAAATTTACTGTAGAAAAGGCAATCCCTGGCGCAGTTAAAATTTGCGATAGTAAAAAATTATTTTTTGAATAATTTACTATAGAAAAGGCAATCCCTGGCGCAATTAAAATTTGCGACAGTAAAAAATTATTTTTTGAATAATTTACTATAGAAAAGGCAATCCCTGGCGCAATTAAAATTTGCGACAGTAAAAAATTATTTTTTGCAAAATTTACTATAGAAAAGGCAATCCCTGGCGTATTTAAAATTTGCGACAGTAAAAAATTATTTTTTGAAAAATTTAGTGTAGAAAAGGCAATCCCTGGCGTAATTAAAATTTGCGACAGTAGAAAATTATTTTTTGAAAAATTTACTGTAGAAAAGGCAATCCCTGGCGCAGTTAAAATTTGCGACAGTAAAAAATTATTTTTTGAATAATTTACTATAGAAAAGGCAATCGCTGGCATATTTAAAATTTGCGACAGTAAAAAATTATTTTTTGAATAATTTACTATAGAAAAGCCAATCCCTGGCGCAATTAAAATTTGCGACTGTAAAAAATTATTTTTTGAATAATTTACTATAGAAAAGGCAATCCCTGGCGCAATTAAAATTTGCGACAGTAAAAAATTATTTTTTGAATAATTTACTATAGAAAAGGCAATCCCTGGCGCAATTAAAATTTCCGACAGTAAAAATTTATTTTTTGAATAATTTACTATAGAAAGGCAATCCCTGGCGGATTTAAATTTTGCGACAGTAAAAAATTATTTTTTGCAAAATTTACTATAGAAAAGGCAATCCCTGGCGTATTTAAAATTTGCGACAGTAAAAAATTATTTTTTGTAAAATTTAGTGTAGAAAAGGCAATCCCTGGCGTAATTAAAATATGCGACAGTAGAAAATTATTTTTTGAAGAATTTACTGTAGAAAAGGCAATCCCTGGCGCAATTAAAATTTGCGACAGTAAAAAATTAGTTTTTGAAAAATTTACTGTAGAAAAGGCAATCCCTGGCGTAATTAAAATTTGCGACAGTAAAAAATTATTTTTTGAAAAACTTACTATAGAAAAG
Source organism: Dioctria linearis (assembly GCA_963930735.1). NCBI lineage: Eukaryota > Metazoa > Arthropoda > Insecta > Diptera > Asilidae > Dioctria > Dioctria linearis. The sequence goes on from CAWVNZ010002895.1 coordinate 44,446, forward strand.
GCAATCCCTGGCGTAATTAAAATTTGCGACAGTAAAAAATTATTTTTTGAATAATTTACTATAGAAAAGGCAATCCCTGGCGCAATTAAAATTTGCGACAGTAAAAAATTATTTTTTGAATAATTTACTATAGAAAAGGCAATCGCTGGCGCAATTAAAATTTGCGACAGTAAAAAATTATTTTTTGCAAAATTTACTATATAAAAGGCAATCCCTGGCGTAATTAAAATTTGCGACAGTAAAAAAATAGTTTTGAAAAATTTACTGTAGAAAAGGCATTCCCTGGCGCAATTAAAATTTGCGACAGTAGAAAATTATTTTTTGAAAAATTTACTATAGAAAAGGCAATCCCTGGCGCAGTTAAAATTTGTGACAGTAAAAAATTATTTTTTGAATAATTTACTATAGAAAAGGCAATCCCTGGCGTATTTAAAATTTGCGACAGTAAAAAATTATTTTTTGTAAAATTTAGTGTAGAAAAGGCAATCCCTGGCGTAATTAAAATTTGCAACAGTAGAAAATTATTTTTTGAAAAATTTACTGTAGAAAAGGCAATACCTGGCGCAGTTAAAATTTGCGACAGTAAAAAATTATTTTTTGAATAATTTACTATAGAAAAGGCAATCCCTGGCGCAATTAAAATTTGCGACAGTAAAAAATTATTTTTTGAATAATTTACTATAGAAAAGGCAATCCCTGGCGCAATTAAAATTTGCGACAGTAAAAAATTATTTTTTGCAAAATTTACTATAGAAAGGCAATCCCTGGCGTATTTAAAATTTGCGACAGTAAAAAATTATTTTTTGTAAAATTTACTGTAGAAAAGGCAATCCCTGGCGTAATTAAAATTTGCGACAGTATAAAATTATTTTTTGAAAAATTTACTGTAGAAAAGGCAATCGCTGGCGGGTTTAAAATTTGCGACTGTAAAAAAATAGTTTTTGAAAAATTTACTGTAGAAAAGGCAATCCCTGGCGCAAATAAAATTTGCGACAGTAAAAAATTATTTTTTGCAAAATTTACTATAGAAAAGGCAATCCCTGGCGTAATTAAAATTTGCGACAGTAAAAAATTAGTTTTTGAAAAATTTACTGTAGAAAAGGCATTCCCTGGCGCAATTAAAATTTGCGACAGTAAAAAATTATTTTTTGAAAAATTTACTGTAGAAAAGGCAATCCCTGGCGCAGTTAAAATTTGCGACAGTAAAAAATTGTTTTTTGAATAATTTACTATAGAAAAGGCAATCCCTGGCGCAATTAAAATTTGCGACAGTAAAAAATTATTTTTTGAATAATTTACTATAGAAAAGGCAATCGCTGGCGCAATTAAAATTTGCGACAGTAAAAAATTATTTTTTGCAAAATTTACTATAGAAGACGCAATACCTGGCGTAATTAAAATTTGCGACAGTAAAAAATTAGTTTTTGAAAAATTTTCTGTAGAAAAGGCATTCCCTGGCGCAATTAAAATTTGCGACAGTAAAAAATTTACTGTAGAAAAGGCAATCCCTGGCGCAGTTAAAATTTGCGACAGTAAAAAATTATTTTTTGAATAATTTACTATAGAAAAGGCAATCCCTGGCGTATTTAAAATTTGCGACAGTAAAAAATTATTTTTTGTAAAATTTAGTGTAGAAAAGGCAATCCCTGGCGTAATTAAAATTTGCGACAGTAAAAAATTAATTTTTGAAAAATTTACTATAGAAAAGGCAATCCCTGGCGCAATTAAAATTTGCGACAGTAAAAAATTAGTTTTTGAATAATTTACTATAGAAAAGGCAATCCCTGGCGCAATTAAAATTTCCGACAGTAAAAATTTATTTTTTGAATAATTTACTATAGAAAGGCAATCCCTGGCGGATTTAAAATTTGCGACAGTAAAAAATTATTTTTTGCAAAATTTACTATAGAAAAGGCAATCCCTGGCGTATTTAAAATTTGCGACAGTAAAAAATTATTTTTTGTAAAATTTAGTGTAGAAAAGGCAATCCCTGGCGTAATTAAAATATGCGACAGTAGAAAATTATTTTTTGAAAAATTTACTGTAGAAAAGGCAATCCCTGGCGCAATTAAAATTTGCGACAGTAAAAAATTAGTTTTTGAAAAATTTACTGTAGAAAAGGCAATCCCTGGCGTAATTAAAATTTGCGACAGTAAAAAATTATTTTTTGAAAAATTTACTATAGAAAAGGCAATCCCTGGCGTAATTAAAATTTGCGACAGTAAAAAATTTGTTTTTGAAAAATTTACTTTAGAAAAGGCATTCCCTGGCGCAATTAAAATTTGCGACAGTAAAAAATTATTTTTTGAAAAATTTACTGTAGAAAAGGCAACACCTGGCGCAGTTAAAATTTGCGACAGTAAAAAATTATTTTTTGAATAATTTACTATAGAAGAGGCAATCCCTGGCGCAATTAAAATTTGCGACAGTAAAAAATTATTTTTTGAATAATTTACTATAGAAAAGGCAATCGCTGGCGCAATTAAAATTTGCGACAGTAAAAAATTATTTTTTGCAAAATTTACTATATAAAAGGCAATCCCTGGCGTAATTAAAATTTGCGACAGTAAAAAAATAGTTTTTGAAAAATTTACTGTAGAAAAGGCATTCCCTGGCGCAATTAAAATTTGCGACAGTAGAAAATTATTTTTTGAAAAATTTACTATAGAAAAGGCAATCCTGGGCGCAGTTAAAATTTGCGACAGTAAAAAATTATTTTTTGAATAATTTACTATAGAAAAGGCAATCCCTGGCGTATTTAAAATTTGCGACAGTAAAAAATTATTTTTTGTAAAATTTAGTGTAGAAAAGGCAATTCCTGGCGTAATTAAAATTTGCGACAGTAGAAAATTATTTTTTGAAAAATTTACTGTAGAAAAGCAATCCCTGGCGCAGTTAAAATTTGCGACTGTAAAAAATTATTTTTTGAATAATTTACTGTAGAAAAGGCAATCCCTGGCGCAATTAAAATTTGCGACAGTAAAAAATTATTTTTTGAATAATTTACTATAGAAAAGGCAATCCCTGGCGCAATTAAAATTTGCGACAGTAAAAAATTATTTTTTGCAAAATTTACTATAGAAAAGGCAATCCCCGGCGTATTTAAAATTTGCGACAGTAAAAAATTATTTTTTGTAAAATTTACTGTAGAAAAGGCAATCCCTGGCGTAATTAAAATTTGCGACAGTATAAAATTATTTTTTGAATAATTTACTATAGAAAAGGCAATCCCTGGCGCAATTAAAATTTGCGACAGTAAAAAATTATTTTTTGAATAATTTACTATAGAAAAGGCAATCCCTGGCGCAATTAAAATTTCCGACAGTAAAAAATTATTTTTTGCAAAATTTACTATAGAAAGGCAATCCCTGGCGGATTTAAAATTTGCGACAGTAAAAATTATTTTTTGTAAAATTTAGTGTAGAAAAGGCAATCCCTGGCGTAATTAAAATATGCGACAGTAGAAAATTATTTTTTGAAAAATTTACTGTAGAAAAGGCAATCCCTGGCGCAATTAAAATTTGCGACAGTAAAAAATTAGTTTTTGAAAAATTTACTGTAGAAAAGGCAATCCCTGGCGTAATTAAAATTTGCGACAGTAAAAAATTATTTTTTGAAAAACTTACTGTAGAAAAGACAATCCCTGGCGTAATTAAAATTTGCGACAGTAAAAAATTAGTTTTTGAAAAATTTACTTTAGAAAAGGCATTCCCTGGCGTAATTAAAATTTGCGACAGTAAAAAATTATTTTTTGAAAAATTTACTGTAGAAAAGGCAATACCTGGCGCAGTTAAAATTTGCGACAGTAAAAAATTATTTTTTGAATAATTTACTATAGAAAAGGCAATCCCTGGCGCAATTAAAATTTGCGACAGTAAAAAATTATTTTTTGAATAATTTACTATAGAAAAGGCAATCGCTGGCGCAATTAAAATTTGCGACAGTAAAAAATTATTTTTTGCAAAATTTACTATATAAAAGGCAATCCCTGGCGTAATTAAAATTTGCGACAGTAAAAAAATAGTTTTGAAAAATTTACTGTAGAAAAGGCATTCCCTGGCGCAATTAAAATTTGCGACAGTAGAAAATTATTTTTTGAAAAATTTACTATAGAAAAGGCAATCCCTGGCGCAGTTAAAATTTGTGACAGTAAAAAATTATTTTTTGAATAATTTACTATAGAAAAGGCAATCCCTGGCGTATTTAAAATTTGCGACAGTAAAAAATTATTTTTTGTAAAATTTAGTGTAGAAAAGGCAATCCCTGGCGTAATTAAAATTTGCAACAGTAGAAAATTATTTTTTGAAAAATTTACTGTAGAAAAGGCAATACCTGGCGCAGTTAAAATTTGCGACAGTAAAAAATTATTTTTTGAATAATTTACTATAGAAAAGGCAATCCCTGGCGCAATTAAAATTTGCGACAGTAAAAAATTATTTTTTGAATAATTTACTATAGAAAAGGCAATCCCTGGCGCAATTAAAATTTGCGACAGTAAAAAATTATTTTTTGCAAAATTTACTATAGAAAGGCAATCCCTGGCGTATTTAAAATTTGCGACAGTAAAAAATTATTTTTTGTAAAATTTACTGTAGAAAAGGCAATCCCTGGCGTAATTAAAATTTGCGACAGTATAAAATTATTTTTTGAAAAATTTACTGTAGAAAAGGCAATCGCTGGCGGGTTTAAAATTTGCGACTGTAAAAAAATAGTTTTTGAAAAATTTACTGTAGAAAAGGCAATCCCTGGCGCAAATAAAATTTGCGACAGTAAAAAATTATTTTTTGCAAAATTTACTATAGAAAAGGCAATCCCTGGCGTAATTAAAATTTGCGACAGTAAAAAATTAGTTTTTGAAAAATTTACTGTAGAAAAGGCGTTCCCTGGCGCAATTAAAATTTGCGACAGTAAAAAATTATTTTTTGAAAAATTTACTGTAGAAAAGGCAATCCCTGGCGCAGTTAAAATTTGCGACAGTAAAAAATTGTTTTTTGAATAATTTACTATAGAAAAGGCAATCCCTGGCGCAATTAAAATTTGCGACAGTAAAAAATTATTTTTTGAATAATTTACTATAGAAAAGGCAATCGCTGGCGCAATTAAAATTTGCGACAGTAAAAAATTATTTTTTGCAAAATTTACTATAGAAGAGGCAATACCTGGCGTAATTAAAATTTGCGACAGTAAAAAATTAGTTTTTGAAAAATTTACTGTAGAAAAGGCATTCCCTGGCGCAATTAAAATTTGCGACAGTAAAAAATTTACTGTAGAAAAGGCAATCCCTGGCGCAGTTAAAATTTGCGACAGTAAAAAATTATTTTTTGAATAATTTACTATAGAAAAGGCAATCCCTGGCGTATTTAAAATTTGCGACAGTAAAAAATTATTTTTTGTAAAATTTAGTGTAGAAAAGGCAATCCCTGGCGTAATTAAAATTTGCGACAGTAAAAAATTAATTTTTGAAAAATTTACTATAGAAAAGGCAATCCCTGGCGCAATTAAAATTTGCGACAGTAAAAAATTAGTTTTTGAATAATTTACTATAGAAAAGGCAATCCCTGGCGCAATTAAAATTTCCGACAGTAAAAATTTATTTTTTGAATAATTTACTATAGAAAGGCAATCCCTGGCGGATTTAAAATTTGCGACAGTAAAAAATTATTTTTTGCAAAATTTACTATAGAAAAGGCAATCCCTGGCGTATTTAAAATTTGCGACAGTAAAAAATTATTTTTTGTAAAATTTAGTGTAGAAGAGGCAATCCCTGGCGTAATTAAAATATGCGACAGTAGAAAATTATTTTTTGAAAAATTTACTGTAGAAAAGGCAATCCCTGGCGCAATTAAAATTTGCGACAGTAAAAAATTAGTTTTTGAAAAATTTACTGTAGAAAAGGCAATCCCTGGCGTAATTAAAATTTGCGACAGTAAAAAAATATTTTTTGAAAAATTTACTATAGAAAAGGCAATCCCTGGCGTAATTAAAATTTGCGACAGTAAAAAATTTGTTTTTGAAAAATTTACTTTAGAAAAGGCATTCCCTGGCGCAATTAAAATTTGCGACAGTAAAAAATTATTTTTTGAAAAATTTACTGTAGAAAAGGCAACACCTGGCGCAGTTAAAATTTGCGACAGTAAAAAATTATTTTTTGAATAATTTACTATAGAAAAGGCAATCCCTGGCGCAATTAAAATTTGCGACAGTAAAAAATTATTTTTTGAATAATTTACTATAGAAAAGGCAATCGCTGGCGCAATTAAAATTTGCGACAGTAAAAAATTATTTTTTGCAAAATTTACTATATAAAAGGCAATCCCTGGCGTAATTAAAATTTGCGACAGTAAAAAAATAGTTTTTGAAAAATTTACTGTAGAAAAGGCATTCCCTGGCGCAATTAAAATTTGCGACAGTAGAAAATTATTTTTTGAAAAATTTACTATAGAAAAGGCAATCCCTGGCGCAGTTAAAATTTGCGACAGTAAAAAATTATTTTTTGAATAATTTACTATAGAAATGGCAATCCCTGGCGTATTTAAAATTTGCGACAGTAAAAAATTATTTTTTGTAAAATTTAGTGTAGAAAAGGCAATTCCTGGCGTAATTAAAATTTGCGACAGTAGAAAATTATTTTTTGAAAAATTTACTGTAGAAAAGCAATCCCTGGCGCAGTTAAAATTTGCGACAGTAAAAAATTATTTTTTGAATAATTTACTGTAGAAAAGGCAATCCCTGGCGCAATTAAAATTTGCGACAGTAAAAAATTATTTTTTGAATAATTTACTATAGAAAAGGCAATCCCTGGCGCAATTAAAATTTGCGACAGTAAAAAATTATTTTTTGCAAAATTTACTATAGAAAAGGCAATCCCCGGCGTATTTAAAATTTGCGACAGTAAAAAATTATTTTTTGTAAAATTTACTGTAGAAAAGGCAATCCCTGGCGTAATTAAAATTTGCGACAGTATAAAATTATTTTTTGAATAATTTACTATAGAAAAGGCAATCCCTGGCGCAATTAAAATTTGCGACAGTAAAAAATTATTTTTTGAATAATTTACTATAGAAAAGGCAATCCCTGGCGCAATTAAAATTTGCGACAGTAAAAAATTATTTTTTGCAAAATTTACTATAGAAAGGCAATCCCTGGCGGATTTAAAATTTGCGACAGTAAAAATTAATTTTTGAATAATTTACTATAGAAAATGCAATCTATGGCGCAATTAAAATTTGCGACAGTAAAAAATTATTTTTTGAATAATTTACTATAGAAAAGGCAATCCCTGGCGCAATTAAAATTTGCGACAGTAAAAAATTATTTTTTGAATCATTTACTATAGAAAAGGCAATCACTGGCGCAATTAAAATTTGCGATAGTAAAAAATTATTTTTTGCAAAATTTACTATAGAAAAGGCAATCCCTGGCGTATTTAAAATTTGCGACAGTAAAAAATTATTTTTTGTAAAATTTACTGAAGAAAAGGCAATCCCTGGCGTAATTAAAATTTGCGACAGTATAAAATTATTTTTTGAATAATTTACTACAGAAAAGGCAATCCCTGGCGCAATTAAAATTTGCGACAGTAAAAAATTAAATTTTGAAAAAATTTACTATAGAAAAGGCAATCCCTGGCGTATTTAAAATTTGCGACAGTAAAAAATTATTTTTTGAATAATTTACTATAGAAAAGGCAATCCCTGGCGGGTTTAAAATTTGCGACAGTAAAAAATTATTTTTTGAATAATTTACTATAGAAAAGGCAATCCTTGGCGGGTTTAAAATTTGCGACAGTAAAAAATTATTTTTTGAATAATTTACTATAGAAAAGGCAATCCCTGGCGCAATTAAAATTTGCGACAGTAAAAAATTAAATTTTGAAAAAATTTACTATAGAAAAGGCAATCCCTGTCGTATTTAAAATTTGCGACAGTATAAAATTATTTTTTGAATAATTTACTATAGAAAAGGCAATCCCTGGCGCAATTAAAATTCGCGACAGTAAAAAATTATTTTTTGAATAATTTACTATAGAAAAGGCAATCCCTGGCGCAATTAAAATTTGCGACAGTAAAAAATTATTTTTTGAATAATTTACTATAGAAAAGGCAATCCCTGGCGCAATTAAAATTTGCGACAGTAAAAAATTATATATTGCAAAATTTACTATAGAAAAGGCAATCCCTGGCGTATTTAAAATTTGCGACAGTAAAACATTATTTTTGGTAAAATTTACTGTAGAAAAGGCAATCCCTGGCGTAATTAAAATTTGCGACAGTAAAAATTAATTTGTGAAAAATTTACTATAGAAAAGGCAATCCCTGGCGCAATTAAAATTTGCGACAGTAAAAAATTAATTTTTGAAAAATTTACTATAGAAAAGGCAATCCCTGGCGTAATTAAAATTTGCGACAGTACAAAATTAATTTTTGATAAATTTACTATAGAAAAGGCAATCCCTGGCGCAATTAAAATTTGCGACAGTAAAAAATTATTTCTTGAATAATTTACTATAGAAAAGGCAATCCCTGGCGTATTTAAAATTTGCGACAGTAAAAAGTTATTTTTTGAATAATTTACTATAGAAAAGGCAATCCCTGGGGCAATTAAAATTTGCGACTGTAAAAAATTATTTTTTGAATAATTTACTATAGAAACGGCAATCCCTGGCGCAATTAAAATTTGCGACAGTAAAAAATTATTTTTTGAATAATTTACTATAGAAAACGCAATCCCTGGCGCAATTAAAATTTGCGACAGTAAAAAATTATTTTTTGAATAATTTACTATAGAAAAGGCAATCCCTGGCGGATTTAAAATTTGCGACAGTAAAAAATTGTTTTTTGCAAAATTTACTATAGAAAAGGCAATCCCTGGCGTATTTAAAATTTGCGACAGTAAAAAATTATTTTTTGTAAAATTTACTGTAGAAAAGGCAATCCCTGGCGTAGTTAAAATTTGCGACAGTAGAAAATTATTTTTTGAAAAATTTACTGTAGAAAAGGCAATCCCTGGCGCAATTAAAATTTGCGTCAGTAAAATATTAGTTTTTGAAAAATTTACTGTAGAAAAGGCAATCCCTGGCGTAATTAAAATTTGCGACAGTAAAAAATTATTTTTTGAAAAATTTACTATAGAAATGGCAACCCCTGGCGTAATTAAAATTTGCGACAGTAAACAATTAGTTTTTGAAAAATTTACTGTAGAAAAGGCATTCCCTGGCGCAATTAAAATTTGCGACAGTATAAAATTATTTTTTGTAAAATTTACTGTAGAAAAGGCAATCCCTGGCGTAATTAAAATTTGCGACAGTATAAAATTATTTTTTGAATAATTTACTATAGAAAAGGCAATCCCTGGCGCAATTAAAATTTGCGACAGTAAAAAATTATTTTTTGAATAATTTACTATAGAAAAGGCAATCCCTGGCTGGTTTAAAATTTGCGACAGTAGAAAATTATTTTTTGGATAATTTACTATAGAAAAGGCAATCCCTGGCGCAATTAAAATTTGCGACAGTAAAAAATTAAATTTTGAAAAAATTTACTATAGAAAAGGCAATCCCTGGCGTATTTAAAATTTGCGACAGAATAAAATTATTTTTTGAATAATTTACTATAGAAAAGGCAATCCCTGGCGCAATTAAAATTCGCGACAGTAAAAAATTATTTTTTGAATAATTCACTATAGAAAAGTCAATCCCTGGCGCAATTAAAATTTGCGACAGTAAAAAATTATTTTTTGAATAATTTACTATAGAAAAGGCAATCCCTGGCGCAATTAAAATTTGCGACAGTAAAAAACTATTTTTTGCAAAATTTACAATAGAAAAGGCAATTCCTGGCGTATTTAAAATTTGCGACAGTAAAAAATTATTTTTTGTAAAATTTACTGTAGAAATGGCAATCCCTGGCGTAATTAAAATTTGCGACAGTAAAAAATTAATTTGTGAAAAATTTACTATAGAAAGGGCAATCCCTGGCGTAATTAAAATTTGCGACAGTAAAAAATTATTTTTTGTAAAATTTACTGTAGAAAAGGCAATCCCTGGCGTAATTAAAATTTGCGACAGTAGAAAATAATTTTTTGAAAAATTTACTGTAGAAGAGGCAATCCCTGGCGCAATTAAAATTTGCGACAGTAAAAAATTAGTTTTTGAAAAATTTACTGTAGAAAAGGCAATCCCTGGCGTAATTGAAATTTGCGACAGTAAAAAATTATTTTGTGAAAAATTTACTATAGAATAGGCAATCCCTGGCGGATTTAAAATTTGCGACAGTAAAAAATTAATTTATGAAAAATTTACTATAGAAAAGGCAATCCCTGGCTTAATTAAAATTTGCGACAGAAAAAAATTATTTTTTGAAAAATTTACTGTAGAAAAGGCAATCCCTGGCGTAATTAAAATTTGCGACAGTAAAAAATTATTTTTTGAATAATTTACTATAGAAAAGGCAATCCCTGGCGAAATTAAAATTTGCGACAGTACAAAATTAATTTTTGATAAACTTACTATAGAAAAGGCAATCCCTGGCGCAATTAAAATTTGCGACAGTAAAAAATTATTTTTTGAATAATTTACTATAGAAAAGGCAATCCCTGGCTGGTTTAAAATTTGCGAGAGTAAAAAATTATTTTTTGGATAATTTACTATAGAAAAGGCAATCCCTGGCGTATTTAAAATTTGCGACAGTATAAATTTATTTTTTGAATAATTTACTATAGAAAAGGCAATCCCTGGCGCAATTAAAATTCGCGACAGTAAAAAACTATTTTTTGAATAATTTACTATAGAAAAGGCAATCCCTGGCGCAATTAAAATTTGCGACAGTAAAAAATTATTTTTTGAATAATTTACTATAGAAAAGGCAATCCCTGGCGCAATTAAAATTTGCGACAGTAAAAAACTATTTTTTGAATAATTTACTATAGAAAAGGCAATCCCTGGCGTAATTAAAATTTGCGACAGTACAAAATTAATTTTTGATAAATTTACTATAGAAAAGGCAATCCCTGGCGCAATTAAAATTTGCGACATTAAAAAATTATTTTTTGAATAATTTACTATAGAAAAGGCAATCCCTCGCGCTATTAAAATTTGCGACAGTAAAAAATTATTTTTTGAATAATTTACTATAGGAAAGGCAATCCCTGGCGGATTTAAAATTTGCGACAGTAAAAAATTATTTTTTGCAAAATTTACTATAGAAAAGGCAATCCCTGGCGTATTTAAAATTTGCGACAGTAAAAAATTATTTTTTGTAAAATTTACTGTAGAAAAGGCAATCCCTGGCGTAATTAAAATTTGCGACAGTAGAAAATAATTTTTTGAAAAATTTACTGTAGAAGAGGCAATCCCTGGCGAAATTAAAATTTGCGACAGTAAAAAATTAGTTTTTGAAAAATTTACTGTAGAAAAGGCAATCCCTGGCGTAATTAAAATTTGCGACAGTAAAAAATTATTTTTTGAAAAATTTACCATAGAAAAGGCAATCCCTGTCGTAATTAAAATTTGCGACAGTAAAAAATTAGTTTTTGAAAAGTTTACTGTAGAAAAGGCATTCCCTGGCGCAATTAAAATTTGCGACAGTAAAAAATTATTTTTTGAAAAATTTACTGTAGAAAAGGCAATACCTGGCGCAGTTAAAATTTGCGACAGTAAAAAATTATTTTTTGAATAATTTACTATAGAAAAGGAAATCCCTGGTGCAATTAAAATTTGCGACAGTAAAAAATTATTTTTTGAAAAATTTACTATAGAAATGGCAACCCCTGGCGTAATTAAAATTTGCGACAGTAAACAATTAGTTTTTGAAAAATTTACTGTAGAAAAGGCATTCCCTGGCGCAATTAAAATTTGCGACAGTATAAAATTATTTTTTGTAAAATTTACTGTAGAAAAGGCAATCCCTGGCGTAATTAAAATTTGCGACAGTATAAAATTATTTTTTGAATAATTTACTATAGAAAAGGCAATCCCTGGCGCAATTAAAATTTGCGACAGTAAAAAATTATTTTTTGAATAATTTACTATAGAAAAGGCAATCCCTGGCTGGTTTAAAATTTGCGACAGTAGAAAATTATTTTTTGGATAATTTACTATAGAAAAGGCAATCCCTGGCGCAATTAAAATTTGCGACAGTAAAAAATTAAATTTTGAAAAAATTTACTATAGAAAAGGCAATCCCTGGCGTATTTAAAATTTGCGACAGAATAAAATTATTTTTTGAATAATTTACTATAGAAAAGGCAATCCCTGGCGCAATTAAAATTCGCGACAGTAAAAAATTATTTTTTGAATAATTCACTATAGAAAAGGCAATCCCTGGCGCAATTAAAATTTGCGACAGTAAAAAATTATTTTTTGAATAATTTACTATAGAAAAGGCAATCCCTGGCGCAATTAAAATTTGCGACAGTAAAAAACTATTTTTTGCAAAATTTACAATAGAAAAGGCAATTCCTGGCGTATTTAAAATTTGCGACAGTAAAAAATTATTTTTTGTAAAATTTACTGTAGAAATGGCAATCCCTGGCGTAATTAAAATTTGCGACAGTAAAAAATTAATTTGTGAAAAATTTACTATAGAAAGGGCAATCCCTGGCGTAATTAAAATTTGCGACAGTAAAAAATTATTTTTTGTAAAATTTACTGTAGAAAAGGCAATCCCTGGCGTAATTAAAATTTGCGACAGTAGAAAATAATTTTTTGAAAAATTTACTGTAGAAGAGGCAATCCCTGGCGCAATTAAAATTTGCGACAGTAAAAAATTAGTTTTTGAAAAATTTACTGTAGAAAAGGCAATCCCTGGCGTAATTGAAATTTGCGACAGTAAAAAATTATTTTGTGAAAAATTTACTATAGAAAAGGCAATCCCTGGCGTAATTAAAATTTGCGACAGTAAAAAATTAGTTTTTGAAAAATTTACTGTAGAAAAGTCATTCCCTGGCGCAATTAAAATTTGCGACAGTAAAAAATTATTTTTTGAAAAATTTACTGTAGAAAAGGCAATACCTGGCGCAGTTAAAATTTGCGACAGTAAAAAATTATTTTTTGAATAATTTACTATAGAAAAGGAAATCCCTGGCGCAATTAAAATTTGCGACAGTAAAAAATTATTTTTTGAATAATTTACTATAGAAAAGGCAATCGCTGGCGCAATTAAAATTTGCGACAGTAAAAAATTATTTTTTGCAAAATTTACTATAGAATAGGCAATCCCTGGCGGATTTAAAATTTGCGACAGTAAAAAATTAATTTATGAAAAATTTACTATAGAAAAGGCAATCCCTGGCTTAATTAAAATTTCCGACAGAAAAAAATTATTTTTTGAAAAATTTACTGTAGAAAAGGCAATCCCTGGCGTAATTAAAATTTGCGACAGTAAAAAATTATTTTTTGAATAATTTACTATAGAAAAGGCAATCCCTGGCGAAATTAAAATTTGCGACAGTACAAAATTAATTTTTGATAAACTTACTATAGAAAAGGCAATCCCTGGCGCAATTAAAATTTGCGACAGTAAAAAATTATTTTTTGAATAATTTACTATAGAAAAGGCAATCCCTGGCTGGTTTAAAATTTGCGAGAGTAAAAAATTATTTTTTGGATAATTTACTATAGAAAAGGCAATCCCTGGCGTATTTAAAATTTGCGACAGTATAAAATTATTTTTTGAATAATTTACTATAGAAAAGGCAATCCCTGGCGCAATTAAAATTCGCGACAGTAAAAAACTATTTTTTGAATAATTTACTATAGAAAAGGCAATCCCTGGCGCAATTAAAATTTGCGACAGTAAAAAATTATTTTTTGAATAATTTACTATAGAAAAGGCAATCCCTGGCGCAATTAAAATTTGCGACAGTAAAAAACTATTTTTTGAATAATTTACTATAGAAAAGGCAATCCCTGGCGTAATTAAAATTTGCGACAGTACAAAATTAATTTTTGATAAATTTACTATAGAAAAGGCAATCCCTGGCGCAATTAAAATTTGCGACATTAAAAAATTATTTTTTGAATAATTTACTATAGAAAAGGCAATCCCTCGCGCTATTAAAATTTGCGACAGTAAAAAATTATTTTTTGAATAATTTACTATAGGAAAGGCAATCCCTGGCGGATTTAAAATTTGCCACAGTAAAAAATTATTTTTTGCAAAATTTACTATAGAAAAGGCAATCCCTGGCGTATTTAAAATTTGCGACAGTAAAAAATTATTTTTTGTAAAATTTACTGTAGAAAAGGCAATCCCTGGCGTAATTAAAATTTGCGACAGTAGAAAATAATTTTTTGAAAAATTTACTGTAGAAGAGGCAATCCCTGGCGAAATTAAAATTTGCGACAGTAAAAAATTAGTTTTTGAAAAATTTACTGTAGAAAAGGCAATCCCTGGCGTAATTAAAATTTGCGACAGTAAAAAATTATTTTTTGAAAAATTTACCATAGAAAAGGCAATCCCTGTCGTAATTAAAATTTGCGACAGTAAAAAATTAGTTTTTGAAAAGTTTACTGTAGAAAAGGCATTCCCTGGCGCAATTAAAATTTGCGACAGTAAAAAATTATTTTTTGAAAAATTTACTGTAGAAAAGGCAATACCTGGCGCAGTTAAAATTTGCGACAGTAAAAAATTATTTTTTGAATAATTTACTATAGAAAAGGAAATCCCTGGCGCAATTAAAATTTGCGACAGTAAAAAATTATTTTTTGAATAATTTACTATAGAAAAGGCAATCGCTGGCGCAATTAAAATTTGCGACAGTAAAAAATTATTTTTTGCAAAATTTACTATAGAATAGGCAATCCCAGGCGGATTTAAAATTTGCGACAGTAAAAAATTAATTTATGAAAAATTTACTATAGAAAAGGCAATCCCTGGCTTAATTAAAATTTGCGACAGCAAAAAATTATTTTTTGAAAAATTTACTGTAGAAAAGGCAATCCCTGGCGTAATTAAAATTTGCGACAGTAAAAAATTATTTTTTTGCAAAATTTACTATAGAAAAGGCAATCCCTGGCGCAATTATAATTTGCGACAGTATGAAATTAATTTGTGAAAAATTTACTATACAAAAGGCAATCCCTGGCGTATTTAAAATTTGCGACAGTAAAAAATTATTTTTTGAATAATTTACTATAGAAAAGGCAATCCCTGGCGTAATTAAAATTTGCGACAATAAAAAATTATTTTTTTTGAAAAATTTACTGTAGAAAAGGCAATCCCTGGCGCAATTAAAATTTGCGACAGTAAAAAATTATTTTTTGAAAAATTTACTGTAGAAAAGACAATCCCTGGCGCAATTAAAATTTGCGACAGTAAAAAATAATTTTTTGAAAAATTTACTGTAGAAAAGGCAATCCCTGGCGCAATTAAAATTTGCGACAGTAAAAAATTATTTTTTGAATAATTTACTATAGAAAAGGCAATCCCTGGCGCAATTAAAATTTGCGACAGTAGAAAATTATTTTTTGAAAAATTTACTATAGAAAAGGCAATCCCTGGCGCAATTATAATTTGCGACAGTATGAAATTAATTTGTGAAAAATTTACTATACAAAAGGCAATACCTGGCGTATTTAAAATTTGCGACAGTAAAAAATTATTTTTTGCAAAATTTACTATAGGAAAGGCAAACCCTGGCGTATTTAAAATTTGCGACAGTAAAAAGTTATTTTTTGAATAATTTACTATAGAAAAGGCAATCCCTGGCGCAATTAAAATTTGCGACTGTAAAAAATTATTTTTTGAATAATTTACTATAGAAAAGGCAATCCCTGGCGCAATTAAAATTTGCGACAGTAAAAAATTATTTTTTGAATAATTTACTATAGAAAAGGCAATCCCTGGCGCAATTAAAATTTGCGACCGTAAAAAATTATTTTTTGAATAATTTACTATAGAAAAGGCAATCCCTGGCGGATTTAAAATTTGCGACAGTAAAAAATTATTATTTTTTGCAAAATTTACTATAGAAAAGGCAATCCCTGGCGTATTTAAAATTTGCGACAGTAAAAAATTATTTTTTGTAAAATTTAGTGTAGAAGAGGCAATCCCTGGCATAATTAAAATTTGCGACAGTAGAAAATTATTTTTTGAAAAATTTACTGTAGAAAAGGCAATCCCTGGCGCAATTAAAATATGCGACAGTAAAAAATTAGTTTTTGAAAAATTTACTGTAGAAAAGGCAATCCCTGGCGTAGTTAAAATTTGCGACAGTAAAAAATTATTTTTTGAAAAATTTACTATAGAAAAGGCAATCCCTGGCGTAATTAAAATTTGCGACAATAAAAAATTAGTTTTTGAAAAATTTACTGTAGAAAAGGCATTCCCTGGCGCAATTAAAATTTGCGACAGTAAAAAATTATTTTTTGAAAAATTTACTGTAGAAAAAGCAATCCCTGGCGCAGTTAAAATTTGCGATAGTAAAAAATTATTTTTTGAATAATTTACTATAGAAAAGGCAATCCCTGGCGCAATTAAAATTTGCGACAGTAAAAAATTATTTTTTGAATAATTTACTATAGAAAAGGCATTCGCTGGCGCAGTTAAAATTTGCGATAGTAAAAAATTATTTTTTGCAAAATTTACTATAGAATAGGCAATCCCTGGGGGATTTAAAATTTGCGACAGTAAAAATTAATTTTTGAATAATTTACTATAGAAAAGGCAATCCCTAGCGCAATTAAAATTTGCGACAGTAAAAAGTTATTTTTTGAATAATTTTCTTAAGAAAAGGCAATCCCTGGCGCAATTAAAATTTGCGACAGTAAAATATTATTTTTTGAATAATTTACTATAGAAAAGGCAATCCATGGCGCAATTAAAATTTGCGACAGTAAAAAATTATTTTTTGCAAAATTTACTGTAGAAAAGGCAATCCCTGGCGTATTTAAAATTTGCGACAGTAAAAAATTATTTTTTGTAAAATTTACTGTAGAAAAGGCAATCCCTGGCGTAATTAAAATTTGCGACAGTATAAAATTATTTTTTGAATAATTTACTATAGAAAAGGCAATCCCTGGCGCAATTAAAATTTGCGACATTAAAAAATTTTTTTTTGAATAATTTACTATAGAAAAGGCAATCCCTGGCGGGTTTAAAATTTGCGACTGTAAAAAATTATTTTTTGCATAATTTACTATAGAATAGGCAATCCCTGGCGGATTTAAAATTTGCGACAGTAAAAAATTAATTTTTGAATAATTTACTATAGAAAATGCAATCCCTGGCGCAAGTAAAATTTGCGACAGTAAAAAATTATTTTTTGAATAATTTACTATAGTAAAGGCAATCCCTGGCGCAATTAAAATTTGCGACAGTAAAAAATTATTTTTTGAATAATTTACTATAGAAAAGGCAATCCCTGGCGGAATTAAAATTTGCGACAGTAAAAAATTATTTTTTGCAAAATTTACTATAGAAAAGGCAATCCCTGGCGGGTTTAAAATTTGCGACAGTAAAAAAATATTTTTTGAATAATTTACTATAGAAAATGCAATCCCTGGCGCAATTAAAATTTGCGGCAGTAAAAAATTAAATTTTGAAAAAATTTACTATAGAAAAGGCAATCCCTGGCGTATTAAAAATTTGCGACAGTATAAAATTATTTTTTGAATAATTTACTATAGAAAAGGCAATCCCTGGCGCAATTAAAATTCGCGACAGTAAAAAATTATTTTTTGAATAATTTACTATAGAAAAGGCAATCCCTGGCGCAATTAAAATTTGCGACAGTAAAAAATTATTTTTTTGAATAATTTACTATAGAAAAGGCAATCCCTGGCGCAATTAAAATTTGCGACAGTAAAAAATTATTTTTTGCAAAATTTACTATAGAAAAGGCAATCCCTGGCGTATTTAAAATTTGCGACAGTAAAAAATTATTTTTTGTAAAATTTACTGTACAAAAGGCAATCCCTGGCGTAATTAAAATTTGCCACAGTAAAAAATTAATTTGTGAAAAATTTACTATAGAAAAGGCAATCCCTGGCGCAATTAAAATTTGCGACAGTAAAAAATTAATTTTTGACAAATTTACTATAGAAAAGGCAATCCCTGGCGTAATTAAAATTTGCGACAGTACAAAATTAATTTTTGATAAATTTACTATAGAAATGGCAATCCCTGGCGCAATTAAAATTTGCGACAGTAAAAAATTATTTCTTGAATTATTTACTATAGAAAAGCCAATCCCTGGCGTATTTAAAATTTGCGACAGTAAAAAATTATTTTTTGCAAAATTTACTATAGAAACGGCAATCCCTGGCGTATTTAAAATTTGCGACAGTAAAAAATTATTTTTTGTAAAATTTACTGTAGAAAAGGCAATCCCTGGCGTAATTAAAATTTGCGACAATTATTTTTTGAAAAATTTACTGTAGAAAAGGCAATCCCTGGCGCAGTTAAAATTTGCGACAGTAAAAAATTAGTTTTTGAAAAATTTACTGTAGAAAAGGCAATCCCTGGCGTAATTAAAATTTGCGACAGTAAAAAATTATTTTTTGAAAAATTTACTATAGAAAAGGCAATCCCTGGCGTAATTAAAATTTGCGACAGTAAAAAATCAGTTTTTGAAAAATTTACTGTAGAAAAGGCATTCCTTGGCCCAATTAAAATTTGCGACAGTATAAAATTATTTTTTGTAAAATTTACTGTAGAAAAGGCAATCCCTGGCGTAAGTAAAATTTGCGACAGTATAAAATTATTTTTTGAATAATTTACTATAGAAAAGGCAATCCCTGGCGCAATTAAAATTTGCGACAGTAAAAAATTATTTCTTGAATAATTTACTATAGAAAAGGCAATCCCTGGCGGGTTTAAAATTTGCGACAGTAAAAAATTATTTTTTGAATAATTTACTATAGAAAAGGCAATCCCTGGCGCAATTAAAATTTGCGACAGAAAAAAATTAAATTTTGAAAAAAATTACTATAGAAAAGGCAATCCCTGGCGTATTTAAAATTTGCGACAGTATAAAATTATTTTTTGAATAATTTACTTTAGAAAAGGCAATCCCTGGCGCAATTAAAATTCGCGACAGTAAAAAATTATTTTCTGAATAATTTACTATAGAAAAGGCACTCCCTGGCGCAATTAAAATTTGCGACAGTAAAAAATTATTTTTTGAATAATTTACTATAGAAAAGGCAATCCCTGGCGCAATTAAAATTTGCGACAGTAAAAAATTATTTTTTGCAAAATTTACTATAGAAAAGGCAATCCCTGGCGTATTTAAAATTTGCGACAGTAAAAAATTATTTTTGTAAAATTTACTGTAGAAAAGGCAATCCCTGGCGTAATTAAAATTTGCGACAGTAAAAAATTAATTTGTGAAAAATTTACTATAGAAAAGGCAATCCCTGGCGCAATTAAAATTTGCGACAGTAAAAAATTAATTTTTGAAAAATTTACTATAGAAAAGGCAATCCCTGGCGTAATTAAAATTTGCGACCGTACAAAATTAATTTTTGATAAATTTACTATAGAAAAGGCAATCCCTGGCGCAATTAAAATTTGCGACAGTAAAAAAATTATTTTTTGAATAATTTACTATAGAAAAGGCAATCTCTGGCGTATTTAAAATTTGCGACAGTAAAAAATTATTTTTTGAATAATATACTATAGAAAAGGCAATCCCTGTCGCAATTATAATTTGCGACTGTAAAAAATTATTTTTTGAATAATTTACTATAGAAAAGGCAATCCCTGGCGCAATTAAAATTTGCGACAGTAAAAAATTATTTTTTGAATAATTTACTATAGAAAAGGCAATCCCTGGCGCAATTATAATTTGCGACTGTAAAAAATTATTTTTCGAATAATTTACTATAGAAAAGGCAATACCTGGCGCAATTAAAATTTGCGACTGTAAAAAATTATTTTTTGAAGAATTTACTATAGAAAAGGCTATCCCTGGCGCAATTAAAATTTGCGACAGTAAAAAATTATTTTTTGAATAATTTACTATAGAAAAGGCAATCCCTGGCGGATTTAAAATTTGCGACAGTAAAAAATTATTTTTTGCAAAATTTACTATAGAAAAGGCAATCCCTGGCGTATTTAAAATTTGCGACAGTAAAAAATTATTTTTTGTAAAATTTACTGTAGAAAAGGCAATCCCTGGCGTAATTAAAATTTGCGACAGTAGAAAATAATTTTTTGAAAAATTTACTGTAGAAAAGGCAATCCCTGGCGCAATTAAAATTTGAGACAGTAAAAAATTTGTTTTTGAAAAATTTACTGTAGAAAAGGCAATCCCTGGCGTAATTAAAATTTGCGACAGTAAAAAATTATTTTTTGAAAAATTTACTATAGAAAAGGCAATCCCTGGCGTAATTAAAATTTGCGACAGTAAAAAATTAGTTTTTGAAAAATTTACTGTAGAAAAGGCATTCCCTGGCGCAATTAAAATTTGCGACAGTAAAAAATTATTTTTTGAAAAATTTACTGTAGAAAAGGCAATTCCTGGCGTAATTAAAATTTGCGACAGTAAAAAATTATTTTTTGAAAAATTTACTATAGAAAAGGCAATCCCTGGCGTATTTAAAATTTGCGACAGTAAAAAATTAATTTTTGAAAAACTTACTATAGAAAAGGCAATCCCTGGCGCAATTAAAATTTGCGACAGTAAAAAATTAATTTTTGAAAAATTTACTGTAGAAAAGGCAATCCCGGGCGTATTTAAAATTTGCGACAGTAAAAAATTAATTTTTGAAAAATTTACTATAGAAATGCAATCCCTGGCGTATTTAAAATTTGCGACAGTAAAAAATTATTTTTTGCAAAATTTACTATAGAAGAGGCAATCCCTGGCGTATTTAAAATTTGCGACAGTATAAAATTAAATTTTGAAAAATTTACTATAGAAAAGGCAATCCCTGGCGTAATTAAAATTTGCGACAGTAAAAAATTATTTTTTGAAAAATTTACTATAGAAAAGGCAATCCCTGGCGTATTTAAAATTTGCTACAGTAAAAAATTAATTTTTGAAAAATTTACTGTAGAAAAGGCAATCCCTGGCGCAATTAAAATTTGCGACAGTAAAAAATTATTTTTTGCAAAATTTACTATAGAAGAGGCAATCCCTGGCGTATTTAAAATTTGCGACAGTATAAAATTATTTTTTGAAAAATTTACTATAGAAAAGGCAATCCCTGGCGTAATTAAAATTTGCGACAATAAAAAATTATTTTTTGAAAAATTTACTATAGAAAAGGCAATCACTGGCGTATTTAAAATTTGCGTCAGTAAAAAATTAATTTTTGAAAAATTTACTATAGAAAAGGCAATCCCTGGCGCAATTAAAATTTGCGACAGTAAAAAATTAATTTTTGAAAAATTTACTGTAGAAAAGGCAATCCCTGGCGTATTTAAAATTTGCGACAGTAAAATATTATTTTTTGAAAAATTTACTGTAGAAAAGGCAATCCCTGGCGCAATTAAAATTTGCGACAGTAAAAAATTATTTTTTGAATAATTTACTATAGAAAAGGCAATCCCTGGCGCAATTAAAATTTGCGACAGTAAAAAATTATCTTTTGCAAAATTTACTATAGAAAAGGCAATCCCTGGCGGATTTAAAATTTGCGACAGTAAAAAATTAATTTTTGAAAAATTTACTATAGAAAAGGCAATCCCTGGCGTAATTAAAATTTGCGGCCGTAAAAAAATTATTTTTTGAAAAATTTACTGTAGAAAAGGCAATTCCTGGCGTAATTAAAATTTGCGACAGTAAAAAATTATTTTTTTGCAAAATTTACTATAGAAAAGGCAATCCGTGGCGCAATTAAAATTTGCGACAGTATAAAATTAATTTGTGAAAAATTTACTATAGAAAAGGCAATCCCTGGCGTATTTAAAATTTGCGACAGTAAAAAATTATTTTTTGAAAAATTTGCTGTAGAAAAGGCCATTCCTGGCGTAATTAAAATTTGCGACAGCAAAAAATTAATTTTTGAAAAATTTACTGTAGAAAAGGCAAACCCTGGCGTATTTAAAATTTGCGACAGTAAAAAATTAATTTTTGTCAAATTTACTATAGAATAGACAATCCCTGGCGTATTTAAAATTTGCGACAGTATAAAATTAATTTTTGACAAATTTACTATAGAAAAGGCAATCCCTGGCGTATTTAAAATTTGCGACAGTATAAAATTAATTTTTGAAAAATTTACTATAGAAAAGGCAATCCCTGGCGTAATTAAAATTTGCGACAGTAAAAAATTAATTTTTGAAAAATTTAGTATAGAAAAGGCAATCCCTGGCGCAGTTAAAATTTGCGACAGTAAAAAATTATTTTTTGAATAATTTTCTATAGAAAAGGCAATCCCTGGCGGATTTAAAATTTGCGACAGTAAAAAATTAATTTTTGAAAAATTTACTATAGAAAAGGCAATCCCTGGTGTAATTAAAATTTGCGACAGTAAAAAAATATTTTTTGAAAAATTTACTATAGAAAGGGCAATCCTTGGCGTAATTAAAGTTTGCGACAGTATAAAATTATTTTTTGTAAAATTTACTGTAGAAAAGCCAATCCCTGGCGCAATTAAAATTTGCGACAGTATAAAATTATTTTTTGAAAAATTTACTGTAGAAAAGGCAATCCCTGGCGCAATTAAAATTTGCGACAGTAAAAAATTAATTTTTGAAAAATTTACTGTAGAAAAGGCAATCCCTGGCGCAATTAAAATTTGCGACAGTAAAAAATTATTTTTTTCAAAATTAACTATAGAAGGGGCAATCCCTGGCGTATTTAAAATTTGCGACAGTATAAAATTAAATTTTGAAAAATTTACTATAGAAAAGGCAATCACTGGCGTAATTAAAATTTGCGACAGTAAAAAATTATTTTTTGAAAAATTTCCTATAGAAAAGCATTCCCTGGCGTATTTAAAATTTGCGACAGTAAAAAATTATTTCTTGAAAAATTTACTGTAGAAAAGGCAATCCCTGGCGCAATTAAAATTTGTGAGAGTTAAAAATTATTTTTTGCAAAATTTATTATAGAATAGGCAATCCCTGGCGTATTTAAAATTTGCGACAGTAAAAAATTAATTTTTGAAAAATTTACTGTAGAAAAGGCAATCCCTGGCGTATTGAAAATTTGCGACAGTAAAAAATTATTTTTTGAAAAATTTACTGTAGAAAAGGCAATCGCTGGCGCAATTAAAATTTGCGACAGTAAAAAATTATTTTTTCCAAAATTTACTATAGAAGAGGCAATCCCTGGCGTATTTAAAATTTGCGACAGTATAAAATTAATTTTTGACAAATTTACTATAGAAAAGTCAATCCCTGGCGCAATTAAAATTTGCGACAGTATAAAATTATTTTTTGAAAAATTTACTGTAGAAAAGGCAATCCCTGGCGCAATTAAAATTTGCGACAGTAAAAAATTAATTTTTGAAAAATTTACTGTAGAAAAGGCAATCCCCGGCGCAATTAAAATTTGCGACAGTAGAAAATTATTTTTTGAATAATTTACTGTAGAAAAGGCAATCCCTGGCGCAATTAAAATTTGCGACAGCAAAAAATTAATTTTTGAAAAATTTACTGTAGAAAAGGCAAGCCCTGGCGTATTTAAAATTTGCGACAGTAAAAAATTAATTTTTGATAAATTGACTATAGAAAAGGCAATCCCTGGCGTATTTAAAATTTGCGACAGTAAAAAATTATTTTTTGCAAAATTTTCTATAGAAGAGGCAATCCCTGGCGTATTTAAAATTTGCGACAGTATAAAATTAATTTTTGAAATATTTACTATAGAAAAGGCAATCCCTGGCGCAATTAAAATTTGCGACAGTAAAAAATTAATTTTTGAAAAATTTACTGTAGAAAAGGTAATCCCTGGCGTATTTAAAATTTGCGACAGTAAAAAATTATTTTTTGAAAAATTTACTGTAGAAAAGGCAATCGCTGGCGCAATTAAATTTTGCGACAGTAAAAAATTATTTTTTCCAAAATTTACTATAGAAGAGGCAATCCCTGGCGTATTTAAAATTTGCGACAGTATAAAATTAATTTTTGAAAAATTTACTATAGAAAAGGCAATCCCTGGCGTAATTAAAATTTGCGACGGTAAAAAATTAGTTTTTGAAAAATTTAGTATAGAAAAGGCAATCCCTGGCGCAATTAAAATTTGCGACAGTAAAAAATTATTTTTTGAATAATTTACTATAGAAAAGGCAATCCCTGGCGGATTTAAAATTTGCGACAGTAAAAAATTAATTTTTGAAAAATTTACTATAGAAAAGGCAATCCCTGGTGTAATTAAAATTTGCGACAATAAAAAAATATTTTTTGAATAATTTACTATAGAAAAGGCAATCCTTGGCGTAATTAAAATTTGCGACAGTATAAAATTATTTTTTGTAAAATTTACTGTAGAAAAGCCAATCCCTGGCGCAATTAAAATTTGCGACAGTATAAAATTATTTGTTGAAAAATTTACTGTAGAAAAGGCAATCCCTGGCGCAATTAAAATTTGCGACAGTAAAAAATTAATTTTTGAAAAATTTACTGTAGAAAAGGCAATCCCCGGCGCAATTAAAATTTGCGACAGTAGAAAATTATTTTTTGAATAATTTACTGTAGAAAAGGCAATCCCTGGCGCAATTAAAATTTGCGACAGTAAAAAATTAATTTGTGAAAAATTTACTATAGAAAAAGCAATCCCTGGCGTAATTAAAATTTGCGACATTAGAAAATTATTTTTTGAAAAATTTACTATAGAAAAGGCAATCCCTGGAGTAATTCAAATTTTCGACAGTAAAAAATTAATTTTTGAAAAATTTACTGTAGAAAAGGCAATACTTGGCGCAATTAAAATTTGCGACAGTAAAAAATTAGTTTTTGAATAATTTACTATGGAAAAGGCAATCTCTGGCGTAATTAAAATTTGCGACAGTAAAAAACTGTTTTTTGAAAAAATTACTACAGAAAAGACAATCCTTGGCGCAATTAAAATTTGCGACAGTAAAAAATTATTTTTTGCATAATTTACTGTTGAAAAGGCAATCCCTGGCGCAATTAAAATTTGCGACAGTAAAAAATTATTTTTTGAATAATTTACTATAGAAAAGGCAATCCCTGGCGCAATTAAAATTTGCAACAGTAAAAAATTAATTTTTGAAAAATTTACTATAGAAAAGGCAATCCCTGGCGCAATTAAAATTTGCGACAGTAGAAAATTATTTTTTGAATAATTTACTATAGAAGAGGCAATCCCTGGCGTATTTAAAATTTCCGACAGTATAAAATTAATTTTTGAAAAATTTTCTATAGAAACGGCAATCCCTGGCGTAATTAAAATTTGCGACGGTAAAAAATTAGTTTTTGAAAAATTTAGTATAGAAAAGGCAATCCCTGGCGCAATTAAAATTTGCGACAGTAAAAAATTATTTTTTGAATAATTTACTGTAGAAAAGGTAATCCCTGGCGTATTTAAAATTTGCGACAGTAAAAAATTATTTTTTGAAAAATTTACTGTAGAAAAGGCAATCGCTGGCGCAATTAAATTTTGCGACAGTAAAAAATTATTTTTTCCAAAATTTACTATAGAAGAGGCAATCCCTGGCGTATTTAAAATTTGCGACAGTATAAAATTAATTTTTGAAAAATTTACTATAGAAAAGGCAATCCCTGGCGTAATTAAAATTTGCGACGGTAAAAAATTAGTTTTTGAAAAATTTAGTATAGAAAAGGCAATCCCTGGCGCAATTAAAATTTGCGACAGTAAAAAATTAATTTTTGAAAAATTTACTGTAGAAAAGGCAATCGCTGGCGCAATTAAATTTTGCGACAGTAAAAAATTATTTTTTCCAAAATTTACTATAGAAGAGGAAATCCCTGGCGTATTTAAAATTTGCGACAGTATAAAATTAATTTTTGAAAAATTTACCATAGAAAAGGCAATCCCTGGCGTAATTAAAATTTGCGACGGTAAAAAATTAGTTTTTGAAAAATTTAGTATAGAAAAGGCAATCCCTGGCGCAATTAAAATTTGCGACAGTAAAAAATTATTTTTTGAATAATTTACTATAGAAAAGGCAATCCCTGGCGGATTTAAAATTTGCGACAGTAAAAAATTAATTTTTGAAAAATTTACTATAGAAAAGGCAATCCCTGGTGTAATTAAAATTTGCGACGGTAAAAAATTAGTTTTTGAAAAATTTACTATAGAAAAGGCAATCCCTGGCGCAATTAAAATTTGCGACAGTAAAAAATTAATTTTTGAAAAATTTACTGTAGAAAAGGTAATCCCTGGCGTATTTAAAATTTGCGACAGTAAAAAATTATTTTTTGAAAAATTTACTGTAGAAAAGGCAATCGCTGGCGCAATTAAATTTTGCGACAGTAAAAAATTATTTTTTCCAAAATTTACTATAGAAGAGGCAATCCCTGGCTTATTTAAAATTTGCGACAGTATAAAAATAATTTTTGAAAAATTTACTATAGAAAAGGCAATCCCTGGCGCAATTAAAATTTGCTGCGACAGTAAAAAATTAATTTTTGAAAAATTTACTGTAGAAAAGGTAATCCCTGGCGTATTTAAAATTTGCGACAGTAAAAAATTATTTTTTGAAAAATTTACTGTAGAAAAGGCAATCGCTGGCGCAATTAAATTTTGGGACAGTAAAAAATTATTTTTTCCAAAATTTACTATAGAAGAGGCAATCCCTGGCGTATTTAAAATTTGCGACAGTATAAAATTAATTTTTGAAAAATTTACTATAGAAAAGGCAATCCCTGGCGTAATTAAAATTAGCGACGGTAAAAAATTAGTTTTTGAAAAATTTAGTATAGAAAAGGCAATCCCTGGCGCAATTAAAATTTGCGACAGTAAAAAATTATTTTTTGAATAATTTACTATAGAAAAGGCAATCCCTGGCGGATTTAAAATTTGCGACAGTAAAAAATTAATTTTTGAAAAATTTACTATAGAAAAGGCAATCCCTGGTGTAATTAAAATTTGCGACAATAAAAAAATATTTTTTGAATAATTTACTATAGAAAAGGCAATCCTTGGCGTAATTAAAATTTGCGACAGTTTAAAATTATTTTTTGTAAAATTTACTGTAGAAAAGCCAATCCCTGGCGCAATTAAAATTTGCGACAGTATAAAATTATTTGTTGAAAAATTTACTGTAGAAAAGGCAATCCCTGGCGCAATTAAAATTTGCGACAGTAAAAAATTAATTTTTGAAAAATTTACTGTAGAAAAGGCAATCCCCGGCGCAATTAAAATTTGCGACAGTAGAAAATTATTTTTTGAATAATTTACTGTAGAAAAGGCAATCCCTGGCGCAATTAAAATTTGCGACAGTAAAAAATTAATTTGTGAAAAATTTACTATAGAAAAAGCAATCCCTGGCGTAATTAAAATTTGCGACAGTAGAAAATTATTTTTTGAAAAATTTACTATAGAAAAGGCAATCCCTGGAGTAATTCAAATTTTCGACAGTAAAAAATTAATTTTTGAAAAATTTACTGTAGAAAAGGCAATCCTTGGCGCAATTAAAATTTGCGACAGTAAAAAATTAGTTTTTGAATAATTTACTATGGAAAAGGCAATCTCTGGCGTAATTAAAATTTGCGACAGTAAAAAACTGTTTTTTGAAAAAATTACTACAGAAAAGACAATCCTTGGCGCAATTAAAATTTGCGACAGTAAAAAATTATTTTTTGCATAATTTACTGTAGAAAAGGCAATCCCTGGCGCAATTAAAATTTGCGACAGTAAAAAATTATTTTTTGAAAAATTTACTGTAGAAAAGGCAATCCCTGGCATAATTAAAATTTGCGACAGTAAAAAATAACTTTTTGCAAAATTTACTATAGAAAAGGCAATCCCTGGCGCAATTAAAATTTTCGACAGTAAAAAATTAGTTTTTGAATAATTTACTATAGAAAAGGCAATCTCTGGCGTAATTAAAATTTGCGACAGTAAAAAACTATTTTTTGAAAAATTTACTATAGAAAAGGCAATCCCTGGCGCAATTAAAATTTGCGACAGTAAACAATTATTTTTTGCATAATTTACTGTAGAAAAGGCAATCCCTGGCGCAATTAAAATTTGCGACAGTAAAAAATTATTTTTTGAATAATTTACTATAGAAAGGGCAATCCCTGGCGCAATTAAAATTTGCGACAGTAGAAAATTATTTTTTGAAAAATTTACTATAGAAAAGCCAATCCCTGGCGCAATTAAAATTTGCGACAGTAAAAAATTTTTTTTGAAAAATTTGCTATAGAAGAGGCAATCCCTGGCGTATTTAAAATTTGCGACAGTATAAAATTAATTTTTGAAAAAAATTTCTATAGAAAAGGCAATTCCTGGCGTAATTAAAATTTGCGACAGTAAAAAATTATTTTTTGAAAAATTTACTGTAGAAAAGGCAATCCCTGGCATAATTAAAATTTGCGACAGTAAAAATTTGCAAAATTTACTATAGAAAAGGCAATCCCTGGCGCAATTAAAATTTGCGACAGTAAAAAATTATTTTTTGAAAAATTTACTGTAGAAAAGGCAATCCCTGGCGCAATTAAAATTTGCGACAGTAAAAAATTAGTTTTGGAATAATTTACTATAGAAAAGGCAATCCCTGGCGTAATTAAAATTTGCGACAGTAAAAAATTATTTTTTGAAAGTTTACTATAGAAAAGGCAATCCCTGGCGTAATTAAAATTTGCGCCAATAAAAAATTATTTTTTGCAAAATTTACTATAGAAGAGGCAATCCCTGGCGTATTTAAAATTTGCGACAGTATAAAATTATTTTTTGAAAAATTTGCTACAGAAAAGGTAATCCCTGGCGCAATTACAATTTGCGACAGTAAAAAATTATTTTTTTGCAAAATTTACTATAGAAAAGGCAATCCCTGGCGTATTTAAAATTTGCGACAGTATAAAATTATTTTTTGAAAAATTTACTATAGAAAAGGCAATCCCTGGCGGATTTAAAATTTGCGACAGTAAAAAATTATTTTTTGAAAAACTTACTGTAGAAAAGGCAATCCCTGGCGCAATTAAAATTTGCGACAGTATAAAATTAAATTTTGAAAAAGTTACTATTGAAAAGGCAATCCCTGGCGTAATTAAAATTTGCGACAGTAAAAAATTAATTTGTGAAAAATTTACTATAGAAAAGGCAACCCCTGGCGCAATTAAAATTTGCGACAGTAAAAAATTATTTTTTGAAAAATTTACTGTAGAAAAGGCAATCCCTGGCGCAATTAAAATTTGCGACAATAAAAAATTATTTTTTGCAAAATTTATTATAGAAGAGGCAATCCCTGGCGTATTTAAAATTTGCGACAGTATAAAATTATTTTTTGAAAAATTTACTACAGAAAAGGTAATCCCTGGCGCAATTACAATTTGCGACAGTAAGAAATTATTTTTTGAAAAATTTACTATAGAAAAGGCAATCCCTGGCGTAATTAAAATTTGCGACAGTAAAAAATTATTTTTTGAAATTTTACTATAGAAAAGGCAATCCCTGGCGTAATTAAAATTTGCGACAATAAAAAATTATTTTTTGCAAAATTTATTATAGAAGAGGCAATCCCTGGCGTATTTAAAATTTGCGACAGTATAAAATTATTTTTTGAAAAATTTACTACAGAAAAGGTAATCCCTGGCGCAATTACAATTTGCGACAGTAAGAAATTATTTTTTGAAAAATTTACTATAGAAAAGGCAATCCCTGGCGTAATTAAAATTTGCGACAGTATAAAATTATTTTTTGAAAAATTTACTATAGAAAAGGCAATCCCTGGTGGATTTAAAATTTGCGACAGTTAAAAATTATTTTTTGAAAAACTTACTGTAGAAAAGGCAATCCCTGGCGCAATTAAAATTTGCGACAGTATAAAATTAAATTTTGAAAAAGTTACTATAGAAAAGGCAATCCCTGGCGTAATTAAAATTTGCGACAGTAAAAAATTAATTTGTGAAAAATTTACTATAGAAAAGGCAACCCCTGGCGCAATTAAAATTTGCGACAGTAAAAAATTATTTTTTGAAAAATTTACTGTAGAAAAGGCAATCCCTGGCGCAATTAAAATTTGCGACAGTAAAAAATTATTTTTTGAATAATTTACTATAGAATAGGCAATCCCTGGCGCAATTAAAATTTACGACAGAGAAAATTATTTTTTGAAAAATTTACTATAGAAAAGGCAATCCCAGGCGCAATTAAAATTTGCGACAGTAAAAAATTAATTTTTGAAAAATTTACTATAGAAAAGGCAATCCCTGGCGGATTTAAATTTTGCGACAGTAAAAAATTATGTTTTCCAAAATTTACTATAGAAGAGGCAATCCCTGGCGTATTTAAAATTTGCGACAGTATAAAATTAATTTTTGAAAAATTTACTATAGAAAAGGCAATCCCTGGCGTAATTAAAATTTTCGACAGTAAAAAATTAGTTTTTGAAAAATTTAGTATAGAAAAGGCAATCCCTGGCGCAATTAAAATTTGCGACAGTAAAAAATTATTTTTTGAATAATTTACTATAGAAAAGGCAATCCCTGGCGTATTTAAAATTTGCGACAGTATAAAATTATTTTTTGAATAATTTACTATAGAAAAGGCAATCCGTGGCGCAATTAAAATTCGCGACAGTAAAAAACTATTTTTTGAATAATTTACTATAGAAAAGGCAATCCCTGGCGCAATTAAAATTTGCGACAGTAAAAAATTATTTTTTGAATAATTTACTATAGAAAAGGCAATCCCTGGCGCAATTAAAATTTGCGACAGTAAAAAAGTATTTTTTGAATAATTTACTATAGAAAAGGCAATCCCTGGCGTAATTAAAATTTGCGACAGTACAAAATTAATTTTTGATAAATTTACTATAGAAAAGGCAATCCCTGGCGCAATTAAAATTTGCGACATTAAAAAATTATTTTTTGAATAATTTACTATAGAAAAGGCAATCCCTCGCGCTATTAAAATTTGCGACAGTAAAAAATTATTTTTTGAATAATTTACTATAGAAAAGGCAATCCCTGGCGGATTTAAAATTGGCGACAGTAAAAAATTATTTTTTGCAAAATTTACTATAGAAAAGGCAATCCCTGGCGTATTTAAAATTTGCGACAGTAAAAAATTATTTTTTGTAAAATTTACTGTAGAAAAGGCAATCCCTGGCGTAATTCAAATTTGCGACAGTAGAAAATAATTTTTTGAAAAATTTACTGTAGAAGAGGCAATCCCTGGCGCAATTAAAATTTGCGACAGTAAAAAATTAGTTTTTGAAAAATTTACTGTAGAAAAGGCAATCCCTGGCGTAATTAAAATTTGCGACAGTAAAAAATTATTTTTTGAAAAATTTACTTTAGAAAAGGCAATCCCTGTCGTAATTAAAATTTGCGACAGTAAAAAATTAGTTTTTGAAAAGTTTACTGTAGAAAAGGCAATACCTGGCGCAGTTAAAATTTGCGACAGTAAAAAATTATTTTTTGAATAATTTACTATAGAAAAGGAAAACCCTGGCGCAATTAAAATTTGCGACAGTAAAAAATTATTTTTTGAATAATTTACTATAGAAAAGGCAATCGCTGGCGCAATTAAAATTTGCGACAGTAAAAAATTATTTTTTGCAAAATTTACTATAGAATAGGCAATCCCTGGCGGATTTAAAATTTGCGACAGTAAAAAATTAATTTATGAAAAATTTACTATAGAAAAGGCAATCCCTGGCTTAATTAAAATTTGCGACAGAAAAAAATTATTTTTTGAAAAATTTACTGTAGAAAAGGCAATCCCTGGCGTAATTAAAATTTGCGACAGTAAAAAATTATTTTTTTGCAAAATTTACTATAGAAAAGGCAATCCCTGGCGCAATTATAATTTGCGACAGTATGAAATTAATTTCTGAAAAATTTACTATACAAAAGCCAATCCCTGGCGTATTTAAAATTTGCGACAGTAAAAAATTATTTTTTGAATAATTTACTATAGAAAAGGCAATCCCTGGCGTAATTAAAATTTGCGACAATAAAAAATTATTTTTTTTGAAAAATTTACTGTAGAAAAGGCAATCCCTGGCGCAATTAAAATTTGCGACAGTAAAAAATTATTTTTTGAAAAATTTACTGTAGAAAAGACAATCCCTGGCGCAATTAAAATTTGCGACAGTAAAAAATAATTTTTTGAAAAATTTACTGTAGAAAAGGCAATCCCTGGCGCAATTAAAATTTGCGACAGTAAAAAATTATTTTTTGAATAATTTACTATAGAAAAGGCAATCCCTGGCGCAATTAAAATTTGCGACAGTAGAAAATTATTTTTTGAAAAATTTACTATAGAAAAGGCAATCCCTGGCGCAATTATAATTTGCGACAGTATGAAATTAATTTGTGAAAAATTTACTATACAAAGGCAATCCCTGGCGTATTTAAAATTTGCGACAGAAAAAAATTATTTTTTGAAAAATTTACTGTAGAAAAGGCAATCCCTTGCGTAATTAAAATTTGCGACAGTAAAAAATTAATTTATGAAAAATTTACTATAGAAAAGGCAATCCCTGGCTTAATTAAAATTTGCGACAGAAAAAAATTATTTTTTGAAAAATTTACTGTAGAAAAGGCAATCCCTGGCGTAATTAAAATTTGCGACAGTAAAAAATTATTTTTTTGCAAAATTTACTATAGAAAAGGCAATCCCTGGCGCAATTATAATTTGCGACAGTATGAAATTAATTTCTGAAAAATTTACTATACAAAAGGCAATCCCTGGCGTATTTAAAATTTGCGACAGTAAAAAATTATTTTTTGAATAATTTACTATAGAAAAGGCAATCCCTGGCGTAATTAAAATTTGCGACAATAAAAAATTATTTTTTTTGAAAAATTTACTGTAGAAAAGGCAATCCCTGGCGTAATTAAAATTTGCGACAGTAAAAAATTATTTTTTTGCAAAATTTACTATAGAAAAGGCAATCCCTGGCGCAATTATAATTTGCGACAGTATGAAATTAATTTCTGAAAAATTTACTATACAAAAGGCAATCCCTGGCGTATTTAAAATTTGCGACAGTAAAAAATTATTTTTTGAATAATTTACTATAGAAAAGGCAATCCCTGGCGTAGTTAAAATTTGCGACAGTAAAAAATTATTTTTTGAAAAATTTACTATAGAAAAGGCAATCCCTGGCGTAATTAAAATTTGCGACAATAAAAAATTAGTTTTTGAAAAGTTTACTGTAGAAAAGGCAATACCTGGCGCAGTTAAAATTTGCGACAGTAAAAAATTATTTTTTGAATAATTTACTATAGAAAAGGAAATCCCCGGCGCAATTAAAATTTGCGACAGTAAAAAATTATTTTTTGAATAATTTACTATAGAAAAGGCAATCGCTGGCGCAATTAAAATTTGCGACAGTAAAAAATTATTTTTTGCAAAATTTACTATAGAATAGGCAATCCCTGGCGGATTTAAAATTTGCGACAGTAAAAAATTAATTTATGAAAAATTTACTATAGAAAAGGCAATCCCTGGCTTAATTAAAATTTGCGACAGTAGAAAATTATTTTTTGAAAAATTTACTGTAGAAAAGGCAATCCCTGGCGCAATTAAAATTTGCGACAGTAAAAAATTATTTTTTGAAAAATTTACTGTAGAAAAAGCAATCCCTGGCGCAGTTAAAATTTGCGATAGTAAAAAATTATTTTTTGAATAATTTACTATAGAAAAGGCAATCCCTGGCGCAATTAAAATTTGCGACAGTAAAAAATTATTTTTTGAATAATTTACTATAGAAAAGGCAATCGCTGGCGCAATTAAAATTTGCGATAGTAAAAAATTATTTTTTGCAAAATTTACTATAGAATAGGCAATCCCTGACGGATTTAAAATTTGCGACAGTAAAAAATTAATTTTTGAATAATTTACTATAGAAAAGGCAATCCCTAGCGCAATTAAAATTTGCGACAGTAAAAAGTTATTTTTTGAATAATTTACTATAGAAAAGGCAATCCCTGGCGCAATTAAAATTTGCGACAGTAAAATATTATTTTTTGAATAATTTACTATAGAAAAGGCAATCCCTGGCGCAATTAAAATTTGCGACAGTAAAAAATTATTTTTTGCAAAATTTACTGTACAAAAGGCAATCCCTGGCGTATTTAAAATTTACGACAGTAAAAAATTATTTTTTGTAAAATTTACTGTAGAAAAGGCAATCCCTGGCGTAATTAAAATTTGCGACAGTATAAAATTATTTTTTGAATAATTTACTATAGAAAAGGCAATCCCTGGCGCAATTAAAATTTGCGACATTAAAAAAAATTTTTTTGAATAATTTACTATAGAAAAGGCAATCCCTGGCGGGTTTAAAATTTGCGACTGTAAAAAATTATTTTTTGCAAAATTTACTATAGAATAGGCAATCCCTGGCGGATCTAAAATTTGCGACAGTAAAAAATTAATTTTTGAATAATTTACTATAGAAAAGGCAATCCCTGGCGCAAGTAAAATTTGCGACAGTAAAAAATTATTTTTTGAATAATTTACTATAGTAAAGGCAATCCCTGGCGCAATTAAAATTTGCGACAGTAAAAAATTATTTTTTGAATAATTTACTATAGAAAAGGCAATCACTGGCGCAATTAAAATTTGCGACAGTAAAAAATTATTTTTTGCAAAATTTACTATAGAAAAGGCAATCCCTGGCGTATTTAAAATTTGCGACAGTAAAAAATTATTTTTTGTAAAATTTACTGTAGAAAAGGCAATCCATGGCGTAATTAAAATTTGCGACAGTATAAAATTATTTTTTGAATAATTTACTATAGAAAAGGCAATCCCTGGCGCAATTAAAATTTGCGACAGTAAAAAATTATTTTTTGAAAAATTTACTATACAAAAGGCAATCCCTGGCGGGTTTAAAATTTGCGACAGTAAAAAAATATTTTTTGAATAATTTACTATAGAAAATGCAATCCCTGGCGCAATTAAAATTTGCGGCAGTAAAAAATTAAATTTTGAAAAAATTTACTATAGAAAAGGCAATCCCTGGCGTATTTAAAATTTGCGACAGTATAAAATTATTTTTTGAATAATTTACTATAGAAAAGGCAATCCCTGGCGCAATTAAAATTCGCGACAGTAAAAAATTATTTTTTGAATAACTTACTATAGAAAAGGCAATCCCTGGCGCAATTAAAATTTGCGACAGTAAAAAATTATTTTTTTGAATAATTTACTATAGAAAAGGCAATCCCTGGCGCAATTAAAATTTGCGACAGTAAAAAATTATTTTTTGCAAAATTTACTATAGAAAAGGCAATCCCTGGCGTATTTAAAATTTGCGACAGTAAATAATTATTTTTTGTAAAATTTACTGTACAAAAGGCAATCCCTGGCGTAATTAAAATTTGCCACAGTAAAAAATTAATTTGTGAAAAATTTACTATAGAAAAGGCAATCCCTGGCGCAATTAAAATTTGCGATAGTAAAAAATTAATTTTTGACAAATTTACTATAGAAAAGGCAATCCCTGGCGTAATTAAAATTTGCGACAGTACAAAATTAATTTTTGATAAATTTACTATAGAAATGGCAATCACTGGCGCAATTAAAATTTGCGACAGTAAAAAATTATTTCTTGAATTATTTACTATAGAAAAGCCAATCCCTGGCGTATTTAAAATTTGCGACAGTAAAAAATTATTTTTTGCAAAATTTACTACAGAAACGGCAATCCCTGGCGTACTTAAAATTTGCGACAGTAAAAAATTATTTTTTGTAAAATTTACTGTAGAAAAGGCAATCCCTGGCGTAATTAAAATTTGCGACAATTATTTTTTGAAAAATTTACTGTAGAAAAGGCAATCCCTGGCGCAGTTAAAATTTGCGACAGTAAAAAATTAGTTTTTGAAAAATTTACTGTAGAAAAGGCAATCCCTGGCGTAATTAAAATTTGCGACAGTAAAAAATTATTTTTTGAAAAATTTACTATAGAAAAGGCAATCCCTGGCGTAATTAAAATTTGCGACAGTAAAAAATTAGTTTTTGAAAAATTTACTGTAGAAAAGGCATTCCCTGGCCCAATTAAAATTTGCAACAGTATAAAATTATTTTTTGTAAAATTTACTGTAGAAAAGGCAATCCCTGGCGTAAGTAAAATTTGCGACAGTATAAAATTATTTTTTGAATAATTTACTATAGAAAAGGCAATCCCTGGCGCAATTAAAATTTGCGACAGTAAAAAATTATTTCTTGAATAATTTACTATAGAAAAGGCAATCCCTGGCGGGTTTAAAATTTGGGACAGTAAAAAATTATTTTTTGAATAATTTACTATAGAAAAGGCAATCCCTGGCGCAATTAAAATTTGCGACAGAAAAAAATTAAATTTTGAAAAAAATTACTATAGAAAAGGCAATCCCTGGCGTATTTAAAATTTGCGACAGTATAAAATTATTTTTTGAATAATTTACTATAGAAAAGGCAATCCCTGGCGCAATTAAAATTCGCGACAGTAAAAAATTATTTTCTGAATAATTTACTATAGAAAAGGCAATCCCTGGCGCAATTAAAATTTGCGACAGTAAAAAATTATTTTTTGAATAATTTACTATAGAAAAGGCAATCCCTGGCGCAATTAAAATTTGCGACAGTAAAAAATTATTTTTTGCAAAATTTACTATAGAAAGGGCAATCCCTGGCGTATTTAAAATTTGCGACAGTAAAAAATTATTTTTGTAAAATTTACTGTAGAAAAGGCAATCCCTGGCGTAATTAAAATTTGCGACAGTAAAAAATTAATTTGTGAAAAACTTACTATAGAAAAGGCAATCCCTGGCGCAATTAAAATTTGCGACAGTAAAAAATTAATTTTTGAAAAATTTACTATAGAAAAGGCAATCCCTGGCGTAATTAAAATTTGCGACCGTACAAAATTAATTTTTGATAAATTTACTATAGAAAAGGCAATCCCTGGCGCAATTATAATTTGCGACTGTAAAAAATTATTTTTTGAATAATTTACTATAGAAAAGGCAATACCTGGCGCAATTAAAATTTGCGACAGTAAAAAATTATTTTTTGAATAATTTACTATAGAAAAGGCAGTACCTGGCGCAATTAAAATTTGCGACAGTAAAAAATTATTTTTTGAATAATTTACTATAGAAAAGGCAATCCCTGGCGGATTTAAAATTTGCGACAGTAAAAAATTATTTTTTGCAAAATTTACTATAGAAAAGGCAATCCCTGGCGTATTTAAAATTTGCGACAGTAAAAAATTATTTTTTGTAAAGTTTACTGTAGAAAAGGCAATCCCTGGCGCAATTAAAATTTGCGACAGTAGAAAATTATTTTTTGAAAAATTTACTGTAGAAAAGGCAATCCCTGGCGCAATTAAAATTTGAGACAGTAAAAAATTTGTTTTTGAAAAATTTACTGTAGAAAAGGCATTCCCTGGCGCAATTAAAATTTGCGACAGTAAAAAATTATTTTTTGAAAAATTTACTGTAGAAAAGGCAATCCCTGGCGTAATTAAAATTTGCGACAGTAAAAAATTTTTTTTTGAAAAATTTACTATAGAAAAGGCAATCCCTGGCGTATTTAAAATTTGCGACAGTAAAAAATTAATTTTTGAAAAACTTACTATAGAAAAGGCAATCCCTGGCGCAATTAAAATTTGCGACAGTAAAAAATTAATTTTTGAAAAATTTACTGTAGAAAAGGCAATCCCGGGCGTATTTAAAATTTGCGACAGTAAAAAAATAATTTTTGAAAAATTTACTATAGAAATGCAATCCCTGGCGTATTTAAAATTTGCGACAGTAAAAAATTATTTTTTGCAAAATTTACTATAGAAGAGGCAATCCCTGGCGTATTTAAAATTTGCGACAGTATAAAATTAAATTTTGAAAAATTTACTATAGAAAAGGCAATCCCTGGCGTAATTAAAATTTGCGACAGTAAAAAATTATTTTTTGAAAAATTTACTATAGAAAAGGCAATCCCTGGCGTATTTAAAATTTGCTACAGTAAAAAATTAATTTTTGAAAAATTTACTATAGAAAAGGCAATCACTGGCGTATTTAAAATTTGCGTCAGTAAAAAATTAATTTTTGAAAAATTTACTATAGAAAAGGCAATCCCTGGCGCAATTAAAATTTGCGACAGTAAAAAATTAATTTTTGAAAAATTTACTGTAGAAAAGGCAATCCGTGGCGTATTTAAAATTTGCGACAGTAAAATATTATTTTTTGAAAAATTTACTGTAGAAAAGGCAATCCCTGGCGCAATTAAAATTTGCGACAGTAAAAAATTATTTTTTTAATAATTTACTATAGAAAAGGCAATCCCTGGCGCAATTAAAATTTGCGACAGTAAAAAATTATCTTTTGCAAAATTTACTATAGAAAAGGCAATCCCTGGCGGATTTAAAATTTGCGACAGTAAAAAATTAATTTTTGAAAAATTTACTATAGAAAAGGCAATCCCTGGCGTAATTAAAATTTGCAACATTAAAAAAAATTATTTTTTGAAAAATTTACTGTAGAAAAGGCAATTCCTGGCATAATTAAAATTTGCGACAGTAAAAAATTATTTTTTTGCAAAATTTACTATAGAAAAGGCAATCCCTGGCGCAATTAAAATTTGCGACAGTATAAAATTAATTTGTGAAAAATTTACTATAGAAAAGGCAATCCCTGGCGTATTTAAAATTTGCGACAGTAAAAAATTATTTTTTGAAAATTTGCTGTAGAAAAGGCAATCCCTGGCGCAATTAAAATTTGTGAGAGTAAAAAATTATTTTTTGCAAAATCTACTATAGAATAGGCAATCCCTGGCGTATTTAAAATTTGCGACAGTATAAAATTAATTTTTGACAAATTTACTATAGAAAAGGCAATCCCTGGCGTATTTAAAATTTGCGACAGTATAAAATTAATTTTTGAAAAATTTACTATAGAAAAGGCAATCCCTGGCGTAATTAAAATTTGCGACAGTAAAAAATTAGTTTTTGAAAAATTTAGTATAGAAAAGGCAATCCCTGGCGCAATTAAAATTTGCGACAGTAAAAAATAATTTTTTTCAAAATTTACTATAGAAGGGGCAATCCCTGGCGTATTTAAAATTTGCGACAGTATAAAATTAAATTTTGAAAAATTTACTATAGAAAATGCAATCCCTGGCGTAATTAAAATTTGCGACAGTAAAAAATTATTTTTTAAAAAATTTCCTATAGAAAAGCATTCCCTGGCGTATTTAAAATTTGCGACAGTAAAAAATTATTTCTTGAAAAATTTACTGTAGAAAAGGCAATCCCTGGCGCAATTAAAATTTGTGAGATTAAAAAATTATTTTTTGCAAAATTTACTATAGAATAGGCAATCCCTGGCGTATTTAAAATTTGCGACAGTATAAAATTAATTTTTGACAAATTTACTATAGAAAAGGCAATCCCTGGCGTATTTAAAATTTGCGACAGTATAAAATTAATTTTTGAAAAATTTACTATAGAAAAGGCAATCCCTGGCGTAATTAAAATTTGCGACAGTAAAAAATTAGTTTTTGAAAAATTTAGTATAGAAAAGGCAATCCCTGGCGCAGTTAAAATTTGCGACAGTAAAAAATTATTTTTTGAATAATTTACTATAGAAAAGGCAATACCTGGCGGATTTAAAATTTGCGACAGTAAAAAATTAATTTTTGAAAATTTACTATAGAAAAGGCAATCCCTGGTGTAACTAAAATTTGCGACAGTAAAAAAATATTTTTTGAAAAATTTACTATAGAAAGGGCAATCCTTGGCGTAATTAAAGTTTGCGACAGTATAAAATTATTTTTTGTAAAATTTACTGTAGAAAAGCCATTCCCTGGCGCAATTGAAATTTGCGACAGTATAAAATTATTTTTTGAAAAATTTACTGTAGAAAAGGCAATCCCTGGCGCAATTAAAATTTGCGACAGTAAAAAATTAATTTTTGAAAAATTTACAGTAGAAAAGGCAATCCCTGGCGCAATTAAAATTTTCGACAGTAAAAAATTATTTTTTTCAAAATTTACTATAGAAGGGGCAATCCCTGGCGTATTTAAAATTTGCGACAGTATAAAAATTAAATTTTGAAAATTTACTATAGAAAAGGCAATCCCTGGCGTAATTAAAATTTGCGACAGTAAAAAATTATTTTTTGAAAAATTTCCTATAGAAAAGCATTCCTGGCGTGTTTAAAATTTGCGACAGTAAAAAATTATTTCTTGAAAAATTTACTGTAGAAAAGGCAATCCCTGGCGCAATTAAAATTTGTGAGAGTAAAAAATTATTTTTTGCAAATTTACTATAGAATAGGCAATCCCTGGCGTATTTAAAATTTGCGACAGTAAAAAATTAATTTTTGAAAAATTTACTGTAGAAAAGGCAATCCCTGGCGTATTTAAAATTTGCGACAGTAAAAAATTATTTTTTGAAAAATTTACTGTAGAAAAGGCAATCGCTGGCGCAATTAAAATTTGCGACAGTAAAAAATTATTTTTTCCAAAATTTACTATAGAAGAGGCAATCCCTGGCGTATTTAAAATTTGCGACAGTATAAAATTAATTTTTGAAAAATTTACTATAGAAAAGCCAATCCCTGGCGCAATTAAAATTTGCGACAGTATAAAATTATTTTTTGAAAAATTTACTGTAGAAAAGGCAATCCCTGGCGCAATTAAAATTTGCGACAGTAAAAAATTAATTTTTGAAAAATTTACTGTAGAAAAGGCAATCCCCGGCGCAATTAAAATTTGCGACAGTAGAAAATTATTTTCTGAATAATTTACTGTAGAAAAGGCAATCCCTGGCGCAATTAAAATTTGCGACAGCAAAAAATTAATTTTTGCAAAATTTACTGTAGAAAAGTCAAGCCCTGGCGTATTTAAATTTGCGACAGTAAAAAATTAATTTTTGAGAAATTTACTATAGAAAAGGCAATCCCTGGCGTATTTAAAATTTGCGACAGTAAAAAATTATTTTTTGCAAAATTTTCTATAGAGGAGGCAATCCCTGGCGTATTTAAAATTTGCGACAGTATAAAATTAATTTTTGAAATATTTACTATAGAAAAGGCAATCCCTGGCGCAATTAAAATTTGCGACAGTAAAAAATTATTTTTTGCTAAATTTACTATAGAAAGGGCAATCCCTGGCGTATTTAAAATTTGCGACAGTATAAAATTAAATTTTGTAAAATTTACTATAGAAAAGGCAATCCCTGGCGCAATTAAAATTTGCGACAGTAAAAAATTATTTCTTGAAAAATTTACTGTAGAAAAGGCAATCCCTGGCGCAATTAAAATTTGTGAGAGTAAAAAATTATTTTTTGCAAAATTTACTATAGAATAGGCAATCCCTGGCGTATTTAAAATTTGCGACAGTATAAAATTAATTTTTGAAAAATTTACTATAGAAAAGGCAATCCCTGGCGTAATTAAAATTTGCGACAGTAAAAAATTATTTTTTGAAAAATTTACTATAGAAAAGGAAATCCCTGGCGTATTTAAAATTTGCGACAGTAAAAAATTAATTTTTGAAAATTTACTATAGAAAAGGCAATCCCTGGCGCAATTAAAATTTGCGACAGTAAAAAATTAATTTTTGAAAAATTTACTGTAGAAAAGGTAATCCCTGGCGTATTTAAAATTTGCGACAGTAAAAAATTATTTTTTGAAAAATTTACTGTAGAAAAGGCAATCGCTGGCGCAATTAAATTTTGCGACAGTAAAAAATTATTTTTTCCAAAATTTACTATAGAAGAGGCAATCCCTGGCGTATTTAAAATTTGCGACAGTATAAAATTAATTTTTGAAAAATTTACTATAGAAAAGGCAATCCCTGGCGTAATTAAAATTTGCGACAGTAAAAAATTAGTTTTTTGAAAAATTTAGTAGAGAAAAGGCAAATCCCTGGCGCAATTAAAATTTGCGACAGTAAAAAATATTATTTTTTGAATAATTTACTATAGAAAAGGCAATCCCTGGCGGATTTAAAATTTGCGACAGTAAAAAATTAATTTTTGAAAAATTTACTATAGAAAAGGCAATCCATGGTGTAATTAAAATTTGCGACAATAAAAAAATATTTTTTGAATAATTTACTATAGAAAAGGCAATCCTTGGCGTAATTAAAATTTGCGACAGTATAAAATTATTTTTTGTAAAATTTACTGTAGAAAAGCCAATCCCTGGCGCAGTTAAAATTTGCGACAGTATAAAATTATTTTTTTGAAAAATTTACTGTAGAAAAGACAATCGTGGCGCAATTAAAATTTGCGACAGTAAAAAATTAATTTTTGAAAAATTTACTGTAGAAAAGGCAATCCCCGGCGCAATTAAAATTTGCGACAGTAGAAAATTATTTTTTGAATAATTTACTGTAGAAAAGGCAATCCCTGGCGCAATTAAAATTTGCGACAGTAAAAAATTAATTTGTGAAAAATTTACTATAGAAAAAGCAATCCCTGGCGTAATTAAAATTTGCGACAGTAGAAAATTATTTTTGAAAAATTTACTATAGAAAAGGCAATCCCTGGCGTAATTCAAATTTTCGACAGTAAAAAATTAATTTTTGAAAAATTTACTGTAGAAAAGGCAATCCTTGGCGCAATTAAATTTGCGACAGTAAAAAATTAGTTTTTGAATAATTTACTATGGAAAAGGCAATCTCTGGCGTAATTAAAATTTGCGACAGTAAAAAACTGTTTTTTTGAAAAAATTACTACAGAAAAGACAATCCTTGGCGCAATTAAAATTTGCGACAGTAAAAAATTATTTTTTGCAAAATTTACTATAGAATAGGCAATCCCTGGCGTATTTAAAATTTGCGACAGTATAAAATTAATTTTTGAAAAATTTACTATAGAAAAGGCAATCCCTGGCGTATTTAAAATTTGCGACAGTATAAAATTAATTTTTGAAATATTTACTATAGAAAAGGCAATCCCTGG
Organism: Dioctria linearis; assembly: GCA_963930735.1. Classification (NCBI taxonomy): domain Eukaryota; kingdom Metazoa; phylum Arthropoda; class Insecta; order Diptera; family Asilidae; genus Dioctria; species Dioctria linearis. The sequence goes on from CAWVNZ010002895.1 coordinate 87,398, forward strand.
CGCAATTAAAATTTCCGACAGTAAAAAATTATTTTTTGCTAAATTTACTATAGAAAGGGCAATCCCTGGCGTATTTAAAATTTGCGACAGTATAAAATTAAATTTTGTAAAATTTACTATAGAAAAGGCAATCCCTGGCGCAATTAAAATTTGCGACAGTAAAAAATTATTTCTTGAAAAATTTACTATAGAAAAGGCAATCCCTGGCGCAATTAAAATTTGTGAGAGTAAAAAATTATTTTTTGCAAAATTTACTATAGAATAGGCAATCCCTGGCGTATTTAAAATTTGCGACAGTATAAAATTAATTTTTGAAAAATTTACTATAGAAAAGGCAATCCCTGGCGTAATTAAAATTTGCGACAGTAAAAAATTATTTTTGAAAAATTTACTATAGAAAAGGAAATCCCTGGCGTATTTAAAATTTGCGACAGTAAAAAATTAATTTTTGAAAATTTACTATAGAAAAGGCAATCCCTGGCGCAATTAAAATTTGCGACAGTAAAAAATTAATTTTTGAAAAATTTACTGTAGAAAAGGTAATCCCTGGCGTATTTAAAATTTGCGACAGTAAAAAATTATTTTTTGAAAAATTTACTGTAGAAAAGGCAATCGCTGGCGCAATTAAATTTTGCGACAGTAAAAAATTATTTTTTCCAAAATTTACTATAGAAGAGGCAATCCCTGGCGTATTTAAAATTTGCGACAGTATAAAATTAATTTTTGAAAAATTTACTATAGAAAAGGCAATCCCTGGCGTAATTAAAATTTGCGACAGTAAAAAATTAGTTTTTGAAAAATTTAGTAGAGAAAAGGCAAATCCCTGGCACAATTAAAATTTGCGACAGTAAAAAATTATTTTTTGAATAATTTACTATAGAAAAGGCAATCCCTGGCGGATTTAAAATTTGCGACAGTAAAAAATTAATTTTTGAAAAATTTACTATAGAAAAGGCAATCCCTGGTGTAATTAAAATTTGCGACAATAAAAAAATATTTTTTGAATAATTTACTATAGAAAAGGCAATCCTTGGCGTAATTAAAATTTGCGACAGTATAAAATTATTTTTTGTAAAATTTACTGTAGAAAAGCCAATCCCTGGCGCAATTAAAATTTGCGACAGTATAAAATTATTTTTTGAAAAATTTACTGTAGAAAAGGCAATCCGTGGCGCAATTAAATTTGCGACAGTAAAAAATTAATTTTTGAAAAATTTACTGTAGAAAAGGCAATCCCCGGCGCAATTAAAATTTGCGACAGTAGAAAATTATTTTTTGAATAATTTACTGTAGAAAAGGCAATCCCTGGCGCAATTAAAATTTGCGATAGTAAAAAATTAATTTGTGAAAAATTTACTATAAAAAAAGCAATCCCTGGCGTAATTAAAATTTGCGACAGTAGAAAATTATTTTTTGAAAAATTTACTATAGAAAAGGCAATCCCTGGCGTAATTCAAATTTTCGACAGTAAAAAATTAATTTTTGAAAAATTTACTGTAGAAAAGGCAATCCTTGGCGCAATTAAAATTTGCGACAGTAAAAAATTAGTTTTTGAATAATTTACTATGGAAAAGGCAATCTCTGGCGTAATTAAAATTTGCGACAGTAAAAAACTGTTTTTTGAAAAAATTACTACAGAAAAGACAATCCTTGGCGCAATTAAAATTTGCGACAGTAAAAAATTATTTTTTGAAAAATTTACTATAGAAAAGCAATCCCGGGCGTATTTAAAATTTGCGACAGTAAAAAATTATTTCTTGAAAAATTTACTGTAGAAAAGGCAATCCCTGGCGCAATTAAAATTTGTGAGAGTAAAAAATTATTTTTTGCAAAATTTACTGTAGAAAAGGCAATCCCCGGCGCAATTAAAATTTGCGACAGTAGAAAATTATTTTTTGAATAATTTACTGTAGAAAAGGCAATCCCTGGCGCAATTAAAATTTGCGACAGTAAAAAATTAATTTGTGAAAAATTTACTATAGAAAAAGCAATCCCTGGCGTAATTAAAATTTGCGACAGTAGAAAATTATTTTTTGAAAAATTTACTATAGAAAAGGCAATCCCTGGCGTAATTCAAATTTTCGACAGCAAAAAATTAATTTTTGAAAAATTTACTGTAGAAAAGGCAATCCTTGGCGCAATTAAAATTTGCGACAGTAAAAAATTAGTTTTTGAATAATTTACTATGGAAAAGGCAATCTCTGGCGTAATTAAAATTTGCGACAGTAAAAAACTGTTTTTTGAAAAAATTACTACAGAAAAGACAATCTTTGGCGCAATTAAAATTTGCGACAGTAAAAAATTATTTTTTGCATAATTTACTGTAGAAAAGGCAATCCCTGGCGCAATTAAAATTTGCGACAGTAAAAAATTATTTTTTGAATAATTTACTATAGAAAAGGCAATCCCTGGCGCAATTAAAATTTGCGACAGTAAAAAATTAATTTTTGAAAAATTTACTATAGAAAAGGCAATCCCTGGCGCAATTAAAATTTGCGACAGTAGAAAATTATTTTTTGAATAATTTACTATAGAAGAGGCAATCCCTGGCGTATTTAAAATTTGCGACAGTATAAAATTAATTTTTTGAAAAATTTTCTATAGAAACGGCAATCCCTGGCGTAATTAAAATTTGCGACAGTAAAAAATTATTTTTTGAAAAATTTACTGTAGAAAAGGCAATCCCTGGCATAATTAAAATTTGCGACAGTAAAAAATAACTTTTTGCAAAATTTACTATAGAAAAGGCAATCCCTGGCGCAATTAAAATTTTCGACAGTAAAAAATTAGTTTTTGAATAATTTACTATAGAAAAGGCAATCTCTGGCGTAATTAAAATTTGCGACAGTAAAAAACTATTTTTTGAAAAATTTACTATAGAAAAGGCAATCCCTGGCGCAATTAAAATTTGCGACAGTAAAAAATTATTTTTTGCATAATTTACTGTAGAAAAGGCAATCCCTGGCGCAATTAAAATTTGCGACAGTAAAAAATTAATTTTTGAATAATTTACTATAGAAAAGGCAATCCCTGGCGCAATTAAAATTTGCGACAGTAGAAAATTATTTTTTGAAAAATTTACTATAGAAAAGGCAATCCCTGGCGCAATTAAAATTTGCGACAGTAAAAAATTTTTTTTGAAAAATTTGCTATAGAAGAGGCAATCCCTGGCGTATTTAAAATTTGCGACAGTATAAAATTAATTTTGAAAAAATTTTCTATAGAAAAGGCAATTCCTGGCGTAATTAAAATTTGCGACAGTAAAAAATTATTTTTTGAAAAATTTACTGTAGAAAAGGCAATCCCTGGCATAATTAAAATTTGCGACAGTAAAAAATAACTTTTTGCAAAATTTACTATAGAAAAGGCAATCCCTGGCGCAATTAAAATTTGCGACAGTAAAAAATTATTTTTTGAAAATTTACTGTAGAAAAGGCAATCCCTGGCGCAATTAAAATTTGCGACAGTAAAAAATCAGTTTTGGAATAATTTACTATAGAAAAGGCAATCCCTGGCGTAATTAAAATTTGCGACAGTAAAAAATTATTTTTTGAAAGTTTACTATAGAAAAGGCAATCCCTGGCGTAATTAAAATTTGCGCCAATAAAAAATTATTTTTTGCAAAATTTACTATAGAAGAGGCAATCCCTGGCGTATTTAAAATTTGCGACAGTATAAATTATTTTTTGAAAAATTTGCTACAGAAAAGGTAATCCCTGGCGCAATTACAATTTGCGACAGTAAAAAATTATTTTTTTGCAAAATTTACTATAGAAAAGGCAATCCCTGGCGAAATTAAAATTTGCGACAGTAAAAAATTATTTTTTGAAAAATTTAGTGTAGAAAAGGCAATCCCTGGCGGATTTAAATTTGCGACAGTAAAAAATTATTTTTTGAAAAACTTACTGTAGAAAAGGCAATCCCTGGCGCAATTAAAATTTGCGACAGTATAAAATTAAATTTTGAAAAATTTACTATAGAAAAGGCAATCCCTGGCGTAATTAAAATTTGCGAAAGTAAAAAATTAATTTTTGAATAATTTGCTATAGAAAAGGCAATCCCTGGCGTAATTAAAATTTGCGACAGTAAAAAATTATTTTTGAAATTTTACTATAGAAAAGGCAATCCCAGGCGTAATTAAAATTTGCGACAATAAAAAATTATTTTTTGCAAAATTTATTATAGAAGAGGCAATCCCTGGCGTATTTAAAATTTGCGACAGTATAAAATTATTTTTGAAAAATTTACTACAAAAAAGGTAATCCCTGGCGCAATTACAATTTGCGACAGTAAGAAATTATTTTTGAAAAATTTACTATAGAAAAGGCAATCCCTGGCGTAATTAAAATTTGCGACAGTATAAAATTATTTTTTGAAAAATTTACTATAGAAAAGGCAATCCCTGGCGGATTTAAAATTTGCGACAGTAAAAAATTATTTTTTGAAAAACTTACTGTAGAAAAGGCAATCCCTGGCGCAATTAAAATTTGCGACAGTATAAAATTAAATTTTGAAAAATTTACTATAGAATAGGCAATCCCTGGCGTAATTAAAATTTGCGACAGTAAAAAATTAATTTGTGAAAAATTTACTATAGAAAAGGCAACCCTTGGCGCAATTAAAATTTGCGACAGTAAAAAATTATTTTTTGAAAAATTTACTGTAGAAAAGGCAATCCCTGGCGCAATTAAAATTTGCGACAGTAAAAAATTATTTTTTGAATAATTTACTATAGAATAGGCAATCCTGGCGCAATTAAAATTTACGACAGAGAAAATCATTTTTTGAAAAATTTACTATAGAAAAGGCAAACCCTGGCCCAATTAAATTTGCGACAGTAAAAAATTAATTTTTGAAAAATTTACTATAGAAAAGGCAATCCCTGGCGGATTTAAATTTTGCGACATTAAAAAATTATTTTTTCCAAAATTTACTATAGAAGGGGCAATCCCTGGCGTATTTAAAATTTGCGACAGTATAAAATTAATTTTTGAAAAATTTACTATAGAAAAGGCAATCCCTGGCGTAATTAAAATTTGCGATAGTAAAAAATTAGTTTTTGAAAAATTTAGTATAGAAAAGGCAATCCCTGGCGCAATTAAAATTTGCGACAGTAAAAAATTATTTTTTGAATAATTTACTATAGAAAAGGCAATCCCTGGCGGATTTAAAATTTGCGACAGTAAAAAATTAATTTTGAAAAATTTACTATAGAAAAGGCAATCCCTGGTGTTATTAAAATTTGCCACAGTAAAAAAATATTTTTTGAATAATTTACTATAGAAAAGGCAATCCTTGGCGTAATTAAAATTTGCGACAGTATAAAATTATTTTTTGTAAAATTTACTGTAGAAAAGCCAATCCCTGGCGCAATTAAAATTTGCGACAGTATAAAATTATTTTTTGAAAAATTTACTGTAGAAAAGGCAATCCCTGGCGCAATTAAAATTTGCGACAGTAAAAAATTAGATTTTGAATAATTTACTATAGAAAAGGCAATCCCTGGCGCAATTAAAATTTGCGACAGTAAAAAATTAGTTTTTGAAAAATTTAGTACAGAAAAGGCAATCCCTGGCGCAATTAAAATTTGCGACAGTAAAAAATTATTTTTTGAATAATTTACTATAGAAAAGGCAATCCCTGGCGGATTTAAAATTTGCGACAGTAAAAAATTAATTTTGAAAAATTTACTATAGAAAAGGCAATCCCTGGTGTTATTAAAATTTGCGACAGTAGAAAATTATTTTTTGAATAATTTACTGTAGAAAAGGCAATCCCTGGCGCAATTAAAATTTGCGACAGTAAAAAATTAATTTGTGAAAAATTTACTATAGAAAAAGCAATCCCTGGCGTAATTAAAATATGCGACAGTAGAAAATTATTTTTTGAAAAATTTACTATAGAAAGGGCAATCCCTGGCGTAATTAAAATTTTCGACAGTAAAAAATTAATTTTGAAAAATTTACTGTAGAAAAGGCAATCCTTGGCGCAATTAAAATTTGCGACAGTAAAAAATTAGTTTTTGAATAATTTACTATGGAAAAGGCAATCTCTGGCGTAATTAAAATTTGCGACAGTAAAAAACTATTTTTTGAAAAAATTACTACAGAAAAGACAATTCTTGCGCAATTAAAATTTGCGACAGTAAAAAATTATTTTTTGCATAATTTACTGTAGAAAAGGCAATCCCTGGCGCAATTAAAATTTGCGACAGTAAAAAATTATTTTTTGAATAATTTACTATAGAAAAGGCAATCCCTGGCGCAATTAAAATTTGCGACAGTAAAAAATTAATTTTTGAAAAATTTACTATAGAAAAGGCAATCCCTGGCGCAATTAAAATTTGCGACAGTAGAAAATTATTTTTTGAATAATTTACTATAGAAAAGGCAATCCCTGGCGCAATTAAAATTTGCGACAGTAAAAAATTATTTTTTGCATAATTTACTGTAGAAAAGGCAATCCCTGGCGCAATTAAAATTTGCGACAGTAAAAAATTATTTTTTGAATAATTTACTATAGAAAAGGCAATCCCTGGCGCAATTAAAATTTGCGACAGTAGAAAATTATTTTTTGAAAAATTTACTATAGAAAAGGCAATCCCTGGCGCAATTAAAATTTGCGACAGTAAAAAATTATTTTTTGAAAAATTTGCTATAGAAGAGGCAATCCCTGGCGTATTTAAAATTTGCGACAGTATAAAATTAATTTTTGAAAAAATTTTCTATAGAAAAGGCAATTCCTGGCGTAATTAAAATTTGCGACAGTGAAAATTATTTTTTGAAAAATTTACTGTAGAAAAGGCAATCCCTGGCATAATTAAAATTTGCGACAGTAAAAAATAACTTTTTGTAAAATTTACTATAGAAAAGGCAATCCCTGGCGCAATTAAAATTTGCGACAGTAAAAAATTAGTTTTGGAATAATTTACTATAGAAAAGGCAATCTTGGCGTAATTAAAATTTGCGACAGTAAAAAATTATTTTTTGAAAGTTTACTATAGAAAGGCAATCCCTGGCGTAATTAAAATTTGCGCCAATAAAAAATTATTTTTTGCAAAATTTACTATAGAAGAGGCAATCCCTGGCGCATTTAAAATTTGCGACAGTATAAAATTATTTTTTGAAAAATTTACTATAGAAAAGGTAATCCCTGGCGCAATTACAATTTGCGACAGTAAAAAATTATTTTTTTGCAAAATTTACTATAGAAAAGGCAATCCCTGGCGAAATTAAAATTTGCGACAGTAAAAAATTATTTTTGAAAAATTTAGTGTAGAAAAGGCAATCCCTGGCGCAATTAAAATTTGCGACAGTAAAAAATTAATTTTTGAATAATTTGCTATAGAAAAGGCAATCCCTGGCGTAATTAAAATTTGCGACAGTATAAAATTATTTTTTGAAAAATTTACTATAGAAGAGGCAATCCCTGGCGGATTTAAAATTAGCGACAGTAAAAAATTATTTTTTGAAAAACTTACTGTAGAAAAGGCAATCCCTGGCGCAATTAAAATTTGCGACAATATAAAATTAAATTTTGAAAAATTTACTGTAGAAAAGGCAATCCCTGGCGCAATTAAAATTTTCGACAGTAAAAAATTAATTTGTGAAAAATTTACTATAGAAAAGGCAATCCCTGGCGCAATTAAAATTTGCGACAGTAGAAAATTATTTTTTGAAAAATTTAGTGTAGAAAAGGCAATCCCTGGCGCAATTAAAATTTGCGACAGTAAAAAATTAATTTTTGAATAATTTGCTATAGAAAAGGCAATCCCTGGCGTAATTAAAATTTGCGACAGTAAAAAATTATTTTTTGAAAGTTTACTATAGAAAAGGCAATCCCTGGCGTAATTAAAATTTGCGACAATAAAAAATTATTTTTTGCAAAATTTACTATAGAAGAGGCAATCCCTGGCGTATTTAAAATTTGCGACAGTACAAAATTATTTTTTGAAAAATTTACTACAGAAAAGGTAATCCCTGGCGCAATTACAATTTGCGACAGTAAGAAATTATTTTTTGAAAAATTTACTATAGAAAAGGCAATACCTGGCGTAATTAAAATTTGCGACAGTATAAAATTATTTTTTGAAAAATTTACTATAGAAGAGGCAATCCCTGGCGGATTTAAAATTAGCGACAGTAAAAAATTATTTTTTGAAAAACTTACTGTAGAAAAGGCAATCCCTGGCGCAATTAAAATTTGCGACAATATAAAATTAAATTTTGAAAAATTTACTGTAGAAAAGGCAATCCCTGGCGCAATTAAAATTTTCGACAGTAAAAAATTAGTCTTTTAATAATTTACTATAGAAAAGGCAATCCCTGGCGTATTTAAAATTTGCGACAGTATAAAATTAATTTGTGAAAAATTTACCATAGAAAAGGCAATCCCTGGCGTAATTAAAATTTGCGACAGTAGAAAATTATTTTTTGAATAATTTACTGTAGAAAAGGCAATCCCTGGCGCAATTAAAATTTTCGACAGTAAAAAATTAATTTGTGAAAAATTTACTATAGAAAAGGCAATCCCTGGCGCAATTAAAATTTGCGACAGTAGAAAATTATTTTTTGAAAAATTTACTATAGAAAAGGCAATCCCTGGCGTAATTAAAATTTTCGACAGTAAAAAATTAATTTTTGAAAAATTTACTGTAGAAAAGGCAATCCCTGGTGCAATTAAAATTTGCGACAGTAAAAAATTAGTTTTTGAATAATTTACTATAGAAAAGGCAATCCCGGGCGTAATTAAAATTTGCGACAGTAAAAAATTATTTTTTGAAAAATTTACTATAGAAAAGGCAATCCCTGGCGCAATTAAAATTTGCGACAGTAAAAAATTATTTTTTGCAAAATTTACTGTAGAAAAGGCAATCCCTGGCGCAATTAAAATTTGCGACAGTAAAAAATTAATTTGTGAAAAATTTACTATAGAAAAGGCAATCCCTGGCGCAATTAAAATTTGCGACAGTAAAAAATTATTTTTTGAAAAATTTACTGTAGAAAAGGCAATCCCTGGCTGAATTAAAATTTGCGACAGTAAAAAATTATTTTTTGAAAAATTTACTGTAGACAAGGCAATCCCTGGTGCAAATAAAATTTGCGACATTAAAAAATTAGTTTTTGAATAATTTACTGTAGAAAAGGCAATCCCGGGCGTAATTAAAATTTGCGACAGTAAAAAATTATTTTTTGAAAAATTTACTAAAAAGGCAATTCCTGGCGCAATTAAAATTTGCGACAGTAAAAAATTATTTTTTGAAAAATTTACTGTAGAAAAGGCAATCCCTGGCTGAATTAAAATTTGCGACAGTAAAAAATTATTTTTTGAATAATTTACTATAGAAAAGGCAATCCCTGACGGATTTTAAATTTGCGACAGTAAACAATTATTTTTTGCAAAATTTACTATAGAAAAGGCAATCCTTGGCGTAATTAAAATTTTCGACAGTAAAAAATTATTTTTTGAAAAATTTACTGTAGAAAAGACAATCCCTGGCTGAATTAAAATTTGCGACAGTAAAAAATTATTTTTTGAATAATTTACTATAGAAAAGGCAATCCCTGGCGGATTTTAAATTTGCGACAGTAAAAAATTATTTTTTGCAAAATTTACTATAGAAAAGGCAATCCTTGGCGTAATTAAAATTTGCGACAGTAAAAAATTAATTTGTGAAAAATTTACTATATAAAAGGCAATCCCTGGCGCAATTAAAATTTGGGACAGTAGAAAATTATTTTTTGAAAAATTTACTATACAAAAGGCAATCCCTGGCGTAATTAAAATTTTCGACAGGAAAAATTAATTTTGAAAAATTTGCTGTAGAAAAGGCAATCCCTGGCGCAATTAAAATTTGCGACAGTAAAAAATTAATTTGTGAAAAATTTACTATAGAAAAGGCAATCCCTGGCGCAATTAAAATTTGCGACAGTAGAAAATTATTTTTTGAAAAATTTACTATAGAAAAGGCAATCCCTGGCGTAATTAAAATTTTCGACAGTAAAAAATTATTTTTTGAAAAACTTACTGTAGAAAAGGCAATCCCTGGCGTAATTAAAATTTTCGACAGTAAAAAATTATTTTTTGAAAAATTTACTGTAGAAAAGCCAATCCCTGGCGCAATTAAAATTTGCGACAGTATAAAATTAATTTTTGAAAAATTTACTATATAAAAGGCAATCCCTGGCGTATTTAAAATTTGCGACAGTAAAAAATTATTTTTTGTAAAATTTACTGTAGAAAAGGCAATCCCTGGCGTAATTAAAATTTGCGACAGTAAAAATTATTTTTTTGCAAAATTTACTATAGAAAAGGCAATCCCTGGCGTATTTAAAATTTGCGACAGCAAAAAATTAATTTTTGAAAAATTTACTATAGAAAAGGCAATCCCTGGCGCAATTAAAATTTGTGATAGTAAAAAATTATTTTTTGCAAAAATTTTCTGTAGAAAAGGCAATCCCTGGCGCAATTAAAATTTGCGACAGTAAAAAATTATTTTTGAAAAATTTACTGTAGAAAAGGCAATCCCTGACGTATTTAAAATTTGCGACAGTATAAAATTAAATTTTGAAAAATTTACTATAGAAAAGGCAATCCCTGGCGCAATTAAAATTTGCGACAGTAAAAAAATATTTTTTGAAAAATTTACTATAGAAAAGGCAATCCCTGGCGTATTTAAAATTTGCGACAGTAAAAAATAACTTTTGTAAAATTTACTATAGAAAAGGCAATCCCTGGCGCAATTAAAATTTGCGACAGTAAAAAATTATTTTTTGAAAAATTTACTGTAGAAAAGGCAATCCCTGGCGCAATTAAAATTTGCGACAGTAAAAAATTAGTTTTGGAATAATTTACTATAGAAAAGGCAATCCCTGGCGTAATTAAAATTTGCGACAGTAAAAAATTATTTTTTGAAAGTTTACTATAGAAAAGGCAATCCCTGGCGTAATTAAAATTTCCGCCAATAAAAAATTATTTTTTGCAAAATTTACTATAGAAGAGGCAATCCCTGGCGCATTTAAAATTTGCGACAGTATAAAATTATTTTTTGAAAAATTTACTACAGAAAAGGTAATCCCTGACGCAATTACAATTTGCGACAGTAAAAAATTATTTTTTTGCAAAATTTACTATAGAAAAGGCAATCCCTGGCGAAATTAAAATTTGCGACAGTAAAAAATTATTTTTTGAAAAATTTAGTGTAGAAAAGGCAATCCCTGGCGCAATTAAAATTTGCGACAGTAAAAAATTAATTTTGAATAATTTGCTATAGAAAAGGCAATCCCTGGCGTAATTAAAATTTGCGACAGTAAAAAATTATTTTTTGAAAGTTTACTATAGAAAAGGCAATCCCTGGCGTAATTAAAATTTGCGACAATAAAAAATTATTTTTTGCAAAATTTACTATAGAAGAGGCAATCCCTGGCGTATTTAAAATTTGCGACAGTACAAAATTATTTTTTGAAAAATTTACTACAGAAAAGGTAATCCCTGGCGCAATTACAATTTGCGACAGTAAGAAATTATTTTTTGAAAAATTTACTATAGAAAAGGCAATACCTGGCGTAATTAAAATTTGCGACAGTATAAAATTATTTTTTGAAAAATTTACTATAGAAGAGGCAATCCCTGGCGGATTAAAAATTTGCGACAGTAAAAAATTATTTTTGAAAAACTTACTGTAGAAAAGGCAATCCCTGGCGCAATTAAAATTTGCGACAGTATAAAATTAAATTTTGAAAAATTTACTATAGAAAAGGCAATCCCTGGCGTAATTAAAATTTGCGACAGTAAAAAATTAATTTGTGAAAAATTTACTATAGAAAGGCAATCCCTGGCGCAATTAAAATTTGCGACAGTAAAAAATTATTTTTTGAAAAATTTACTGTAGAAAAGGCAATACCTGGCGCAATTAAAATTTGCGACAGTAAAAAATTATTTTTGAATAATTTACTATAGAATAGGCAAACCTGGCGCAATTAAAATTTACGACAGAGAAAATTATTTTTTGAAAAATTTACTATAGAAAAGGCAATCCCCTGGCGCAATTAAAATTTGCGACAGTAAAAAATTAATTTTTGAAAAATTTACTATAGAAGAGGCAATCCCTGGCGGATTTAAAATTTGCGACAGCAAAAAAATTAATTTTGAAAAATTTACTATAGAAAAGGCAATCCCTGGCGCAATTAAAATTTGCGACAGTAAAAAATTATTTTTTGAATAATTTACTATAAAAAAGGCAATCCCTGGCGCAATTAAAATTTGCGACAGTAAAAAATTATTTTTTGAATAATTTACTATAGAAAAGGCAATACCTGGCGGATTTAAAATTTGCGACAGTAAAAAATTAATTTTTGAAAAATTTACTATAGAAAAGGCAATCCCTGGCGTAATTAAAATTTGCGACAGTAAAAAATTAATTTTTGAGAAATTTACTATAGAAAAGGCAATCCCTGGCGCAATTAAAATTTGCGACAGTAAAAAATTATTTTTTGAATAATTTGCTATAGAAAAGGCAATCCTTGGCGTATTTAAAATATGCGACAGTAAAAAATTATTTTTTGAAAAATTTACTGTAGAAAAGGCAATCCCTGGCGGAATTAAAATTTGCGACAGTAAAAAATTATTTTTTGAATAATTTACTATAGAAAAGGCAATCCCTGGCGGATTTAAAATTTGCGACAGTAAAAAATTATTTTTTGCAAAATTTACTACAGAAAAGGCAATCCCCGGCGTATTTAAAATTTGCGACTGTAAAAAACTATTTTTTGTAAAATTTACTGTAGAAAAGGAAATCCCTGGCGTAATTAAAATTAGCGACAGTAAAAAATTATTTTTTTGCAAAATTTACTATAGAAAAGGCAATCCCTGGCGCAATTAAAATTTGCGACAGTAAAAAATTATTTTTTGAAAAATTTACTGTAGAAAAGGCAATCCCTGGCGCAATTAAAATTTGCGTCAGTAAAAAATTAGTCTTTTAATAATTTACTATAGAAAAGGCAATCCCTGGCGTATTTAAAATTTGCGACAGTATAAAATTAATTTGTGAAAAATTTACCATAGAAAAGGCAATCCCTGGCGTAATTAAAATTTGCGACAGTAAAAAATTATTTTTTGAATAATTTACTATAGAAAAGGCAATCCCAAGCGGATTTAAAATTTGCGACTGTATAAAATTATTTTTTGTAAAATTTACTGTAGAAAAGCCAATCCCTGGCGCAATTAAAATTTGCGACAGTATAAAATTATGTTTTGAAAAATTTACTTTAGAAAAGGCAATCTCTGGCGCAATTAAAATTTGCGACAGTAAAAGTTAATTTTTAAAAAATTTACTGTAGAAAAGGCAATCCCCGGCGCAATTAAAATTTGCGACAGTAGAAAATTATTTTTTGAAAAATTTACTGTAGAAAAGGCAATCCCTGGCGCAATTAAAATTTTCGACAGTAAAAAATTAATTTGTGAAAAATTTACTATAGAAAAGGCAATCCCTGGCGCAATTAAAATTTGCGACAGTAGAAAATTATTTTTTGAAAATTTATTATAGAAAAGGCAATCCCTGGCGTAATTAAAATTTTCGACAGTAAAAAATTAATTTTTGAAAAATTTACTGTAGAAAAGGCAATCCCTGGTGCAATTAAAATTTGCGACAGTAAAAAATTAGTTTTTGAATAATTTACTATAGAAAAGGCAATCCCGGGCGTAATTAAAATTTGCGACAGTAAAAAATTATTTTTTGAAAAATTTACTATAGAAAAGGCAATACCTGGCGCAATTAAAATTTGCGACAGTAAAAAATTATTTTTTGCAAAATTTACTGTAGAAAAGGCAATCCCTGGCGCAATTAAAATTTGCGACAGTAAAAAATTAATTTGTGAAAAATTTACTATAGAAAAGGCAATCCCTGGCGCAATTAAAATTTGCGACATTAGAAAATTATTTTTTGAAAAATTTACTATAGAAAAGGCAATCACTGGCGTAATTAAAATTTTCGACAGTAAAAAATTATTTTTGAAAAATTTACTGTATAAAAGGCAATCCCTGGCGCAATTAAAATTTGCGACAGTAAAAAATTAATTTGTGAAAAATTTACTATAGAAAAGGCAATCCCTGTGCAATTAAAATTTGCGACAGTAAAAAATTATTTTTTGAAAAATTTACTGTAGAAAAGGCAATCCCTGGCGCAATTAAAATTTGCGTCAGTAAAAAATTAGTCTTTTAATAATTTACTATATAAAAGGCAATCCCTGGCGTATTTAAAATTTGCGACAGTATAAAATTAATTTGTGAAAAATTTACCATAGAAAAGGCAATCCCTGGCGTAATTAAAATTTGCGACAATAAAAAATTATTTTTTGAATAATTTACTATAGAAAAGGCAATCCCTAGCGGATTTAAAATTTGCGACTGTATAAAATTATTTTTTGTAAAATTTACTGTAGAAAAGCCAATCCCTGGCGCAATTAAAATTTGCGACAGTATAAAATTATGTTTTGAAAAATTTACTGTAGAAAAGGCAATCTCTGGCGCAATTAAAATTTGCGACAGTAAAAGTTAATTTTTAAAAAATTTACTGTAGAAAAGGCAATCCCCGGCGCAATTAAAATTTGCGACAGTAGAAAATTATTTTTTGAATAATTTACTGTAGAAAAGGCAATCCCTGGCGCAATTAAAATTTTCGACAGTAAAAAATTAATTTGTGAAAAATTTACTATAGAAAAGGCAATCCCTGGCGCAATTAAAATTTGCGACAGTAGAAAATTATTTTTTGAAAAATTTATTATAGAAAAGGCAATCCCTGGCGTAATTAAAATTTTCGACAGTAAAAAATTAATTTTTGAAAAATTTACTGTAGAAAAGGCAATCCCTGGTGCAATTAAAATTTGCGACAGTAAAAAAATTAGTTTTTGAATAATTTACTATAGAAAAGGCAATCCCGGGCGTAATTAAAATTTGCGACAGTAAAAAATTATTTTTTGAAAAATTTACTATAGAAAAGGCAATCCCTGGCGCAATTAAAATTTGCGACAGTAAAAAATTATTTTTTGCAAAATTTACCATAAAAAAAGCAATCCCTGGCGCAATTAAAATTTGCGACAGTAAAAAATTAATTTGTGAAAAATTTACTATAGAAAAGGCAATCCCTGGCGCAATTAAAATTTGCGACATTAGAAAATTATTTTTTGAAAAATTTACTATAGAAAAGGCAATCCCTGGCGTAATTAAAATTTTCTACAGTAAAAAATTATTTTTTGAAAAATTTACTGTATAAAAGGCAATCCCTGGCGCAATTAAAATTTGCGACAGTAAAAAATTAATTTGTGAAAAATTTACTATAGAAAAGGCAATCCCTGTGCAATTAAAATTTGCGACAGTAGAAAATTATTTTTTGAAACATTTACTATAGAAAAGGCAATCCCTGGCGTAATTAAAATTTTCGACAGTAAAAAATTAATTTTTGAAAAATTTACTGTAGAAAAGGCAATCCCTGGCGCAATTAAAATTTGCGACAGTATAAAATTAATTTTTGAAAAATTTACTATATAAAAGGCAATCCCTGGCGTATTTAAAATTTGCGACAGTAAAAAATTATTTTTTGTAAAATTTACTGTAGAAAAGGCAATCCCTGGCGTAATTAAAATTTGCGACAGTAAAAATTATTTTTTTGCAAAATTTACTATAGAAAAGGCAATCCCTGGCGTATTTAAAATTTGCGACAGTAAAAAATTAATTTTTGAAAAATTTACTATAGAAAAGGCAATCCCTGGCGCAATTAAAATTTGTGATAGTAAAAAATTATTTTTTGCAAAAATTTTCTGTAGAAAAGGCAATCCCTGGCGCAATTAAAATTTGCGACAGTAAAAAATTATTTTTGAAAAATTTACTGTAGAAAAGGCAATCCCTGGCGTATTTAAAATTTGCGACAGTATAAAATTAAATTTTGAAAAATTTACTATAGAAAAGGCAATCCCTGGCGCAATTAAAATTTGCGATAGTAAAAAAATATTTTTTGAAAAATTTACTATAGAAAAGGCAATCCCTGGCGTATTTAAAATTTGCGACAGTATAAAATTAAATTTTGAAAAATTTACTATAGAAAAGGCAATCCCTGGCGTAATTAAAATTTTCGACAGTAAAAAATTAATTTTTGAAAAATTTACTGTAGAAAAGGCAATCCCTGGTGCAGTTAAAATTTGCGACAATAAAAAATTAGTTTTTGAATAATTTACTATAGAAAAGGCAATCCCGGGCGTAATTAAAATTTGCGACAGTAAAAAATTATTTTTTGAAAAATTTACTATAGAAAAGGCAATCCCTAGCGCAATTAAAATTTGCGACAGTAAAAAATTATTTTTTGCAAAATTTACTGTAGAAAAGGCAATCCCTGGCGCAATTAAAATTTGCGACAGTAAAAAATTAATTTGTGAAAAATTTACTATAGAAAAGGCAATCTCTGGCGCAATTAAAATTTGTGATAGTAAAAAATTATTTTTTGCAAAAATTTTCTGTAGAAAAGGCAATCCCTGGCGCAATTAAAATTTGCGACAGTAAAAAATTACTTTTGAAAAATTTACTGTAGAAAAGGCAATCCCTGGCGTATTTAAAATTTGCGACAGTATAAAATTAAATTTTGAAAAATTTACTATAGAAAAGGCAATCCCTGGCGCAATTAAAATTTGCGACAGTAAAAAAATATTTTTTGAAAAATTTACCATAGAAAAGGCAATCCCTGGCGTATTTAAAATTTGCGACAGTATAAAATTAAATTTTGAAAAATTTACTATAGAAAAGGCAATCCCTGGCGTAATTAAAATTTTCGACAGTAAAAAATTAATTTTTGAAAAATTTACTGTAGAAAAGGCAATCCGTGGTGCAGTTAAAATTTGCGGCAATAAAAAATTAGTTTTTGAATAATTTACTATAGAAAAGGCAATCCCGGGCGTAATTAAAATTTGCGACAGTAAAAAATTATTTTTTGAAAATTTACTATAGAAAAGGCAATCCCTAGCGCAATTAAAATTTGCGACAGTAAAAAATTATTTTTTGCAAAATTTACTGTAGAAAAGGCAATCCCTGGCGCAGTTAAAATTTGCGACAGTAAAAAATTAATTTGTGAAAAATTTACTATAGAAAAGGCAATCTCTGGCGCAATTAAAATTTGCGACAGTAGAAAATTATTTTTTGAAAAATTTACTACAGAAAAGGCAATCCCTGGCGTAGTTAAAATTTTCGACAGTAAAAAATTAATTTTTGAAAAATTTACTGTAGAAAAGGCAATCCCTGGCGCAAGTAAAATTTGCGACAGTAAAAAATTAATTTGTGAAAAATTTACTATAGAAAAGGCAATCCCTGGCGCAATTAAAATTTGGGACAGTAGAAAATTATTTTTTGAAACATTAACTATAGAAAAGGCAATCCCTGGCGTAATTAAAATTTTCGACAGTAAAAAATTAATTTTTGAAAAATTTACTGTAGAAAAGGCAATCCCTGGTGCAATTAAATTTTGCGACAGTAAAAAATTAGTTTTTGAATAATTTACTATAGAAAAGGCAATCCCGGGCGTAATTAAAATTTGCGACAGTAAAAAATTATTTTTTGAAAAATTTACTATAGAAAAGGCAATCCCTGGCGCAATTAAAATTTGCGACAGTAAAAAATTATTTTTTTAAAATTTACTGTAGAAAAGGCAATCCCTGGCGCAATTAAAATTTGCGACAGTAAATAATTAGTTTTTGAATAATTTACTATAGAAAAGGCAATCCCTGGCGTGATTAAAATTTGCGACAATAAAAAATTATTTTTTGAAAGTTTACTATAGAAAAGGCAATCCCTGGCGTAATTAAAATTTGCGACAATAAAAAATTATTTTTTGCAAAATTTACTATAGAAGAGGCAATCCCTGGCGTATTTAAAATTTGCGACAGTATAAAATTATTTTTTGAAATATTTACTATAGAAAAGGTAATCCCTGGCACAATTACAATTTGCGACAGAAAAAAATTATTTTTTTGCAAAATTTACAATAGAAAAGGCAATCCCTGGCGCAATTAAAATTTGCGACAGTAAAAAATTATTTTTTGAAAAATTTAGTGTAGAAAAGGCAATCCCTGGCGAAATTAAAATTTGCGACAGTAAAAAAATAGTTTTTCAATAATTTGCTATAGAAAAGGCAATCCCTGGCGTAATTAAAATTTGCGACAGTAAAAAATTATTTTTTGAAAAATTTACTATAGAAAAGGCAATCCCTGGCACAATTAAACTTTGCGACAGTAAAAAATTATTTTTTGAAAAATTTACTGTAGAAAAGGCAATCCCTGGCGAAATTAAAATTTGCGACAGTAAAAAATTAGTTTTTCAATAATTTGCTATAGAAAAGGCAATCCCTGGCGTAATTAAAATTTGCGACAGTATGAAATTATTTTTTGAAAAATTTACTATAGAAAAGGCAATCCCTGGCGGATTTAAATTTGCGACAGTAAAAAATAATTTTTTGAAAAATTTACTGTAGAAAAGGCAATCCCTGGCGCAATTAAAATTTGCGACAGTATAAAATTAAATTTTGAAAAATTTACTATAGAAAAGGCAATCCCTGGCGTAATTAAAATTTGCGACAGTAAAAAATTAATTTGTGAAAAATTTACTATAGAAAAGGCAATCCCTGGCGCAATTAAAATGTGCGACAGTAAAAAATTATTTTTTGAAAAATTTACTGTAGAAAAGGCAATCCCTGGCGCAATTAAAATTTGCGACAGTAAAAAAATTATTTTTTGAATAATTTACTATAGAAAAGGCAATCCCTAGCGGATTTAAAATTTGCGACAGTAAAAAATTATTTTTTGCAAAATTTACTATAGAAAAGGCAATCCCTGGCGTATTTAAAATTTGCGACAGTAAAAAATTATTTTTGTAAAATTTACTGTAGAAAAGGCAATCCCTGGCGCAATTAAAATGTGCGACAGTAAAAAATTATTTTTTGTAAAATTTACTGTAGAAAAGGCAATCCCTGGCATAATTAAAATTCGCGACAGTAAAAAATTATTTTTTTGCAAAATTTACTATAGAAAAGGCAATCCCTGGCGCAATGAAAATTTGCGACAGTAAAAAATTATTTTTGAAAAATTTACTGTAGAAAAGGCAATCCCTGGCGCAATTAAAATTTGCGACAGTAAAAAATTAGTTTTTGAATAATTTACTATAGAAAAGGCAATCCCTGGCGCAATTAAAATTTGCGACAGTAAAAAATTATTTTTTGAAAAATTTACTAGAGAAAAGGCAATCCCTGGCGTAATTAAAATTTGCGACAATAAAAAATTATTTTTTGAAAAATTTGCTATAGAAGAGGCAATCCCTGGCGTATTTAAAATTTGCGACAGTATAAAATTAATTTGTGAAAAATTTACTATAGAAACGGCAATCCCTGGCGTATTTAAAATTTGCGACAGTAAAAAATTATTTTTTGAATAATTTACTATAGAAAAGGCAATCCCTGGCGTAATTAAAATTTGCGACAGTAAAAAATTAATTTTTGAAAAATTTACTATAGAAACGGCAATCCCTGGCGCAATTGAAATTTGCGACAGTAAAAAATTATTTTTTGAAAAATTTACTATAGAAAAGGCAATCCCTGGCGGATTTGAAATTTGCGACAGTAAAAATTATTTTTTGAAAAATTTACTGTAGAAAAGGCAATCCCTGGCGCAATTAAAATTTGCGACAGTATAAAATTAAATTTTGAAAAATTTACTATAGAAAAGGCAATCCCTGGAGTAATTAAAATTGCGACAGTAAAAAATTAATTTGTGAAAAATTTACTATAGAAAAGGCAATCACTGGCGCAATTAAAATTTGCGACAGTAAAAAATTATTTTTTGAAAAATTTACTGTAGGAAAGGCAATCCCTGGCGCAATTAAAATTTGCGACAGTAAAAAATTTTTTTTTAATAATTTACTATAGAAGGGGCAATACCTGGCGTATTTAAAATTTGCGACAGTATAAAATTAATTTGTGAAAAATTTACTATAGAAAAGGCAATCCCTGGCGTATTTAAAATTTGCGACAATAAAAAAATATTTTTTGAATAATTTACTATAGAAAAGGGAATCCCTGGCGTATTTAAAATTTGCGACAGTATAAAATTAAATTTTGAAAAATTTACTATAGAAAAGGCAATCCCTGGCGCAATTAAAATTTGCGACAGTAAAAAATTATTTTTTGCAAAATTTACTGTAGAAAAGGCAATCCCTGGCGCAATTATAATTTGCGACAGTAAAAAATTATTTTTTGTAAAATTTACTGTAGAAAAGGCAATCCCTGGCGCAATTAAAATTTGCGACAGTAAAAAATTAATTTTTGAAAAATTTACAATAGAAAAGGCAATCCCTGGCGCAATTAAAATTTGCGATAGTAAAAAATTATTTTTTGCAAAATTTACTGTAGAAAAGGCAATCCCTGGCGCAATTAAAATTTGCGACAGTAAAAATTTTTTTTTGAAAAATTTACTGTAGAAAAGGCATTCCCTGGCGTATTTAAAATTTGCGACAGTATAAAATTAAATTTTGAAAAATTTACTGTAGAAAAGGCAATCCCTGGCGCAATTAAAATTTGCGACAGTAAAAAATTATTTTTTGAAAAATTTACTATAGAAAAGGCAATCCCTGGCGTAATTAAAATTTGCGACATTAAAAAATTAATTTTTGAAAAATTTACTATAGAAAAGGCAATCCCTGGCGCAATTGAAATTTGCGACAGTAAAAAATTATTTTTAGAAAAAATTTACTATAGAAAAGGCAATCCCTGGAGTATTTAAAATTTGAGACAGTAAAAATTTAATTTGTGAAGAATTTACTATAGAAGAGGCAATCCCTGGCGCCATTAAAATTTGCGACAGTAAAAAATTATTTTTTGCAAAATTTACTATAGAAAAGGCAATCCCTGGCGCAATTAAAATTAGCGATAGTATAAAATTATTTTTTGAAAAATTTACTATAGAAAAGGCAATCCCAGGCGTAATTAAAATTTGCGACAATAAAAAATTATTTTTTGCAAAATTTACTATAGAAGAGGCAATACCTGGCGTATTTAAAATTTGCGACAGTATAAAATTAATTTGTGAAAAATTTACTATAGAAAAGGCAATCCCTGGCGTATTTAAAATTTGCGACAGTAAAACATTATTTTTTGAATAATTTACTATAGAAAAGGGAATCCCTGGCGTATTTAAAATTTGCGACAGTATAAAATTAAATTTTGAAAAATTTACTATAGAAAAGGCAATCCCTGGCGCAATTAAAACTTGCGACAGTAAAAAATTATTTTTTGCAAAATTTACTGTAGAAAAGGCAATCCCTGGCGGAATTATAATTTGCGACAGTAAAAAATTATTTTTTGTAAAATTTACTGTAGAAAAGGCAATCCCTGGCGCAATTAAAATTTGCGACAGTATAAAATTAAATTTTGAAAAATTTACTATAGAAAAGGCAATCCCTGGAGTAATTAAAATTTGCGACAGTAAAAAATTAATTTGTGAAAAATTTACTATAGAAAAGGCAATCCCTGGCGCAATTAAAATTTGCGACAGTAAAAAATTATTTTTTGAAAAATTTACTGTAGGAAAGGCAATCCCTGGCGCAATTAAAATTTGCGACAGTAAAAAATTTTTTTTTTAATAATTTACTATAGAAGAGGCAATACCTGGCGTATTTAAAATTTGCGACAGTATAAAATTAATTTGTGAAAAATTTACTATAGAAAAGGCAATCCCTGGCGTATTTTAAATTTGCGACAGTAAAAAATTATTTTTTGAATAATTTACTATAGAAAAGGGAATCCCTGGCGTATTTAAAATTTGCGACAGTATAAAATTAAATTTTGAAAAATTTACTATAGAAAAGGCAATCCCTGGCGCAATTAAAATTTGCGACAGTAAAAAATTATTTTTTGCAAAATTTACTGTAGAAAAGGCAATCCCTGGCGCAATTATAATTTGCGACAGTAAAAAATTATTTTTTGTAAAATTTACTGTAGAAAAGGCAATCCCTGTCCCAGTTAAAATTTGCGACAGTAAAAAATTAATTTTTGAAAAATTTACAATAGAAAAGGCAATCCCTGGCGCAATTAAAATTTGCGATAGTAAAAAATTATTTTTTGCAAAATTTACTGTAGAAAAGGCAATCCCTGGCGCAATTAAAATTTGCGACAGTAAAAAATTTTTTTTGAAAAATTTACTGTAGAAAAGGCAATCCCTTGCGTATTTCAAATTTGCGACAGTATAAAATTAAATTTTGAAAAATTTACTATAGAAAAGGTAATCCCTGGCGCAATTAAAATTTGCGACAGTAAAAAATTATTTTTTGAAAAATTTACTATAGAAAAGGCAATCCCTGGCGTAATTAAAATTTGCGACAGTAAAAAATTAATTTTTGAAAAATTTACTATAGAAAAGGCAATCCCTGGCGCAATTGAAATTTGCGAAAGTAAAAATTATTTTTAGAAAAATTTACTATAGAAAAGGCAATCCCTGGAGTATTTAAAATTTGCGACAGTAAAAATTTAATTTGTGAAAAATTTACTATAGAAGAGGCAATCCCTGTCGCCATTAAAATTTGCGGCAGTAAAAAATTATTGTTTGCAAAATTTACTATAGAAAAGGCAATCCCTGGCGCAATTAAAATTTGCGATAGTATAAAGTTATTTTTTGAAAAATTTACTATAGAAAAGGCAATCCCTGGCGCAATTAAAATTTGCGACAGTAGAAAATTATTTTTTGAAAAATTTACTGTAGAAAAGGCAATCCCTGGCGTATTTAAAATTTGCGACAGTAAAAAATTAATTTTTGAAAAATTTACTATAGAAAAGGCAATCCCTGGCGTATTTAAAATATGCGACAGTATAAAATTATTTTTTGAATAATTTACTATAGAAAAGGCAATCTCTGGTGCAATTAAAATTTGCGACAGTAAAAAATAATTTTTTGCAAAATTTACTATAGAAGAGGCAATCCCTGGCGTATTTAAAATTTGCGACAGTATGAAATTATTTTTTGAAAAATTTACTATAGAAAAGTCGATCCCCGGCGTATTTAAAATTTGCGACTGTAAAAAATTATTTTTTGAATAATTTACTGGAGAAAAGGCAATCCCTGGCGCAATTAAAATTTGCGACAGTAGAAAATTATTTGTTGAAAAATTTACTGTAGAAAAGGCAATCCCTGGCGCAATTAAAATTTGCGACAGTAAAAAATTATTTTTTGAAAAATTTACTAGACTAAAGGCAACCCCTGGCGTAATTAAAATTTGCGACAATAAAAAATTATTTTTTGCAATATTTACTATAGAACAGGCAATCCCTGGCGTATTTAAAATTTGCGACAGTATAAAATTAATTTGTGAAAAATTTACTATAGAAAAGGCAATCCCTGGCGCAATTAAAATTTGCGACAGTAAAAAATTATTTTTTTGAAAAATTTACTATAGAAAAGGCAATCCCTGGCGTAATTAAAATTTGCGACAGTAAAAAATTAATTTTTGAAAAATTTACTATAGAAAAGGCAATTCCTGGCGCAATTGAAATTTGCGACAAAAAAAATCTGAATTAGCAAAAAAAAAAAAAAATTAGCAAAAAAAAAATCTGAATTAGCAAAAAAAAATAAAAATTAGCAAAAAAAATTAGGACAAAAAAAAAATCTGAATTAGCAAAAAAAAAAAAAAATTAGCAAAAAAAAAAATCTGAATTAGCAAAAAAAAAATAAAAATTAACAAAAAAAAAATCTGAATTAGCAAAAAAAAAAATCTGAATTAGCAAAAAAAAAATTAGCAAAAAAAAATCTGAATTAGCAAAAAAAAAAAATTTAAATTAGCAAAAAAAAAAAATTAGCAAAAAAAAATCTGAATTAGCAAAAAAAAAATCTGTATTAGCAAAAAAAAAAATCTGAATTAGCAAAAAAAAATAAAAATTAGCAAAAAAAATTAGGACAAAAAAAAATCTGAATTAGCAAAAAAAAAAAATTAGCAAAAAAAAAATTAAAAATAGCAAAAAAATCTGAATTAGCAAAAAAAAAATCAGAATTAGCAAAAAAAAATCTGAATTAGCAAAAAAAAAAAATTTAAATTAGCAAAAGAAAAAATCCAAATTAGCAAAAAAAAAAAAAAAAAAAAATCAGAAAAAAAAATCTGAAAAAAATCTGAATTAGCAAAAAAAAAAAAAAATTAGCAAAAAAAAAATCTGAATTAGCAAAAAAAAATAAAAATTAGCAAAAAAAATTAGGACAAAAAAAAAATCTGAATTAGCAAAAAAAAAAAAAAAATTAGCAAAACAAAAAAATCTGAATTAGCAAAAAAAAAATGAAAATTAGCAAAAAAAAATCTGAATTAGCAAAAAAAAAAAATCTGAATTAGCAAAAAAAAAATATAAAAATTAGCAAAAAAAAAAATTAGCAAAAAAAAATCTGAATTAGCAAAAAAAAAAAATCTGTATTAGCAAAAAAAAAATCTGAATTAGCAAAAAAAAATAAAAATTAGCAAAAAAAATTAGGACAAAAAAAAACTCTGAATAAGCAAAAAAAAAATAAAAATTAGCAAAAAAAAAATCTGAATTAGCAAAAAAAAAAAAAAAAAAAATTAATAAAAATTAAAATTTGCGACAGTAAAATATTATTTTTTGAATAATTTACTATAGAAAAGGCAATCCCTGGCGTATTTAAAATTTGCGTCAGTATAAAATTAAATTTTGAAAAATTTACTATAGAAAAGGCAATCCCTGGCGTAATTAAAATTTGCGACAATAAAAAATTAGTTTTTGAAAAATTTACTATAGAAAAGGCAATCCCTGGCGTATTTAAAATTTGCGACAGTAAAAAATTAATTTTTGAAAAATTTACTATAGAAAAGGCAATCCCTAGCGTAATTAAAATTTGCGACAGTAAAAAATTATTTTTTGCAAAATTGACTGTAGCAAAGGCAATCCCTGGCGCATTTAAAATTTGCGACAGTAAAAAATTAATTTTTGAAAAATTTACTATAGAAAAGGCAATCCCTGGCGCAATTAAAATTTGCGATAGTAAAAAATTATTTTTTGCAAAATTTACCGTAGAAAAGGCAATCCCAGGCGCAATTAAAATTTGCGACAGTAAAATTTTCTTTTGAAAAATTTACTGTAGAAAAGGAAATCCCTGGCGTATTTAAAATTTGCGACAGTATAAAACTAAATTTTGAAAAATTTACTATAGAAAAGGCAATCCCTGGCGCAATTAAAATTTGCGACAGTAAAAAATTATTTTTTGAAAAATTTACTATAGAAAAGGCAATCCCTGGCACAATTAAAATTTGCGACAGTAAAAAATTAATTTTTGAAAAATTTACTATAGAAAAGGCAATCCCTGGCGCAATTGAAATTTGCGACAGTAAAAAATTATTTTTTGAAAACTTTACTATAGAAAAGGCAATCCCTGGAGTATTTAAAATTTGCGACAGTAAAAAATTAATTTGTGAAAAATTTACTATAGAAAAGGCAAACCCTGGCGCAATTAAAATTTGCGACAGTAAAAAATTATTTTTTGCAAAATTTACTATAGAAAAGGCAAACCCTGGCGCAATTAAAATTTGCGATAATTAAAAATTATTTTTTGAAAAATTTACTATAGAAAAGGCAATCCCTGGCGCAATTAAAATTTGCGACAGTAGAAAATTATTTTTTGAAAAATTTACTGTAGAAAAGGCAATCCCTGGCGTATTTAAAATTTGCGACAGTAAAAAATTAATTTTTGAAAAATTTACTATAGAAAAGGCAATCCCTGGCGTATTTAAAATTTGCGACAGTATAAAATTATTTTTTGACCAATTTACTATAGAAAAGGCAATCCCTGGTGCAATTAAAATTTGCAACAGTAAAAAATTATTTTTTGCAAAATTTACTATAGAAGAGGCAATCCCTGGCGTATTTAAAATTTGCGACAGTAAAAAATTATTTTTTGAAATATTGACTGTAGAAAAGGCAATCCCTGGCGTAATTAAAATTTGCGACAATGAAAAATTATTCTTTGAATAATTTACTATAGAAAAGGCAATCCCTGGCGCAATTAAAATTTGCGACAGTAAAAAATTATTTATTGCAAAGTTTACTATAGAAGGGGCAATCCCTGGCGTATTTAAAATTTGCGACAGTATAAAATTAATTTGTGAAAAATTTACTATAGAAAAGGCAATCCCTGGCGTATTTAAAATTTGCGACAGTAAAAAATTATTTTTTGAATAATTTACTGAAGAAAAGGCAATCCCTGGCGCAATTAAAATTTGCGACAATAGAAAATTATTTTTTGAAAAATTTACTGTAGAAAAGGCAATCCCTGGCGAAATTAAAATTTGCGACAGTAAAAAATTATTTTTTGCAAAATTTTCTGTAGAAAAGGCAATCCCTGGCGCAATTATAATTTGCGACAGTAAAAAATTATTTTTTGTAAAATTTACTGTAGAAAAGGCAATCCCTGTCCCAGTTAAAATTTGCGACAGTAAAAAATTAATTTTTGAAAAATTTACTATAGAAGGGGCAATCCCTGGCGTATTTAAAATTTGCGACAGTAGAAAATTATTTTTTGAAAAATTTACTATAGAAAAGGCAATCCCTGGCGCAATTAAAATTTGCGACAGTAAAAAATTATTTATTGCAAAGTTTACTATAGAAGGGGCAATCCCTGGCGTATTTAAAATTTGCGACAGTATAAAATTAATTTGTGAAAAATTTACTATAGAAAAGGCAATCACTGGCGTATTTAAAATTTGCGACAGTAAAAAATTATTTTTTGAATAATTTACTGAAGAAAAGGCAATCCCTGGCGCAATTAAAATTTGCGACAGTAGAAAATTATTTTTTGAAAAATTTACTGTAGAAAAGGCAATCCCTGGCGCAATTAAAATTTGCGACAGTAAAAAATTATTTTTTGCAAAATTTTCTGTAGAAAAGGCAATCCCTGGCGCAATTATAATTTGCGACAGTAAAAAATTATTTATTGCAAAGTTTACTATAGAAGGGGCAATCCCTGGCGTATTTAAAATTTGCGACAGTATAAAATTAATTTGTGAAAAATTTACTATAGAAAAGGCAATCCCTGGCGTATTTAAAATTTGCGACAGTAAAAAATTTTTTTTGAAAAATTTACTGTAGAAAAGGCAATCCCTTGCGTATTTCAAATTTGCGACAGTATAAAATTAATTTGTGAAAAATTTACTATAGAAAAGGCAATCCCTGGCGTATTTAAAATTTGCGACAGTAGAAAATTATTTTTTGAAAAATTTACTGTAGAAAAGGCAATCCCTGGCGCAATTGAAATTTGCGATAGTAAAAAATTATTTTTGAAAAATTTACTGTAGAAAAGGCAATCCCTTGCGTATTTCAAATTTGCGACAGTATAAAATTAATTTGTGAAAAATTTACTATAGAAAAGGCAATCCCTGGCGTATTTAATATTTGCGACAGTAGAAAATTATTTTTTGAAAAATTTACTGTAGAAAAGGCAATCCCTGGCGCAATTAAAATTTGCGATAGTAAAATATTATTTTTTGCAAAATTTTCTGTAGAAAAGGCAATCCCTGGCGCAATTATAATTTGCGACAGTAAAAAATTATTTTTTGTAAAATTTACTGTAGAAAAGGCAATCCCTGTCCCAGTTAAAATTTGCGACAGTAAAAAATTAATTTTTGAAAAATTTACTATAGAAGGGGCAATCCCTGGCGTATTTAAAATTTGCGACAGTAGAAAATTATTTTGTGAAAAATTTACTATAGAAAAGGCAATCCCTGGCGTATTTAAAATTTGCGACAGTAGAAAATTATTTTTTGAAAAATTTACTGTAGAAAAGGCAATCCCTGGCGCAATTAAAATTTGCGATAGTAAAAAATTATTTTTGAAAAATTTACTGTAGAAAAGGCAATCCCTTGCGTATTTCAAATTTGCGACAGTATAAAATTAATTTGTGAAAAATTTACTATAGAAAAGGCAATCCCTGGCGTATTTAAAATTTGCGACAGTAGAAAATTATTTTTTGAAAAATTTACTGTAGAAAAGGCAATCCCTGGCGCAATTAAAATTTGCGATAGTAAAAAATTATTTTTTGCAAAATTTTCTGTAGAAAAGGCAATCCCTGGCGCAATTATAATTTGCGACAGTAAAAAATTATTTTTTGTAAAATTTACTGTAGAAAAGGCAATCCCTGTCCCAGTTAAAATTTGCGACAGTAAAAAATTAATTTTTGAAAAATTTACTATAGAAGGGGCAATCCCTGGCGTATTTAAAATTTGCGACAGTAGAAAATTATTTTTTGAAAAATTTACTGTAGAAAAGGCAATCCCTGGCGCAATTAAAATTTGCGACAGTAAAAAATTTTTTTTGAAAAATTTACTGTAGAAAAGGCAATCCCTTGCGTATTTCAAATTTGCGACAGTATAAAATTAATTTGTGAAAAATTTACTATAGAAAAGGCAATCCCTGGCGTATTTAAAATTTGCGACAATAGAAAATTATTTTTTGAAAAATTTACTGTAGAAAAGGCAATCCCTGGCGCAATTAAAATTTGCGACAGTAAAAAATTTTTTTTGAAAAATTTACTGTAGAAAAGGCAATCCCTGGCGCAATTAAAATTTGCGACAGTAAAAAATTTTTTTTGAAAAATTTACTGTAGAAAAGGCAATCCCTTGCGTATTTCAAATTTGCGACAGTAAAAAATTATTTTTTGAATAATTTACTGAAGAAAAGGCAATCCCTGGCGTATTTAAAATTTGCGACAGTAGAAAATTATTTTTTGAAAAATTTACTATAGAAAAGGCAATCCCTGCCGCAATTAAAATTTGCGATAGTAAAAAATTATTTTTGAAAAATTTACTGTAGAAAAGGCAATCCCTTGCGTATTTCAAATTTGCGACAGTATAAAATTAATTTGTGAAAAATTTACTATAGAAAAGGCAATCCCTGGCGTATTTAAAATTTGCGACAGTAAAAAATTATTTTTTGAATAATTTACTGAAGAAAAGGCAATCCCTGGCGCAATTAAAATTTGCGACAGTAGAAAATTATTTTTTGAAAAATTTACTGTAGAAAAGGCAATCCCTGGCGCAATTAAAATTTGCGACAGTAAAAAATTATTTTTTGCAAAATTTTCTGTAGAAAAGGCAATCCCTGGCGCAATTATAATTTGCGACAGTAAAAAATTATTTTTTGTAAAATTTACTGTAGAAAAGGCAATCCCTGTCCCAGTTAAAATTTGCGACAGTAAAAAATTAATTTTTGAAAAATTTACTATAGAAGGGGCAATCCCTGGCGTATTTAAAATTTGCGACAGTAGAAAATTATTTTTTGAAAAATTTACTGTAGAAAAGGCAATCCCTGGCGCAATTAAAATTTGCGACAGTAAAAAATTTTTTTTGAAAAATTTACTGTAGAAAAGGCAATCCCTTGCGTATTTCAAATTTGCGACAGTATAAAATTATTTTGTGAAAAATTTACTATAGAAAAGGCAATCCCTGGCGTATTTAAAATTTGCGACAGTAAAAAATTATTTTTTGAATAATTTACTGTAGAAAAGGCAATCCCTTGCGTATTTCAAATTTGCGACAGTATAAAATTAATTTGTGAAAAATTTACTATAGAAAAGGCAATCCCTGGCGTATTTAAAATTTGCGACAGTATAAAATTAAATTTTGAAAAATTTACTATAGAAAAGGCAATCCCTGGCGTATTTAAAATTTGCGACAGTAAAAAATTATTTTTTGAATAATTTACTGAAGAAAAGGCAATCCCTGGCGCAATTAAAATTTGCGACAGTAGAAAATTATTTTTTGAAAAATTTACTGTAGAAAAGGCAATCCCTGGCGCAATTAAAATTTGCGACAGTAAAAAATTATTTTTTTGCAAAATTTTCTGTAGAAAAGGCAATCCCTGGCGCAATTATAATTTGCGACAGTAAAAAATTATTTTTTGAAAAATTTACTATAGAAAAGGCAATCCCTGGCGTAATTAAAATTTGCGACAGTAGAAAATTATTTTTTGAAAAATTTACTATAGAAAAGGCAATCCCTGGCGCAATTGAAATTTGCGACAGTAAAAAATTATTTTTAGAAAAATTTACTATAGAAAAGGCAATCCTTGGCGTAATTAAAATTTGCGACAGTAAAAAATTAAATTTTGAAAAATTTACTATAGAAAAGGCAATCCCTGGCGTATTTAAAATTTGCGACAGTAGAAAATTATTTTTTGAAAAATTTACTGTAGAAAAGGCAATCCCTGGCGCAATTAAAATTTGCAACAGTAAAAAATTTTTTTTGAAAAATTTACTGTAGAAAAGGCAATCCCTTGCGTATTTCAAATTTGCGACAGTATAAAATTAATTTGTGAAAAATTTACTATAGAAAAGGCAATCCCTGGCGTATTTAAAATTTGCGACAGTAAAAAATTAATTTTTGAAAAATTTACTATAGAAAAGGCAATCCCTGGCGTATTTAAAATTTGCGACAGTATAAAATTATTTTTTGAACAATTTA
This sequence comes from Dioctria linearis, assembly GCA_963930735.1. Lineage (NCBI taxonomy): Eukaryota > Metazoa > Arthropoda > Insecta > Diptera > Asilidae > Dioctria > Dioctria linearis. The sequence continues at coordinate 117,917 of CAWVNZ010002895.1, forward strand.
CTATAGAAAAGGCAATCCCTGCCGCAATTAAAATTTGCGACAGTAAAAAATTATTCTTTGAATAATTTACTATAGAAAAGGCAATCCCTGGCGTATTTAAAATTTGCGACAGTATAAAATTATTTTTTGAACAATTTACTATAGAAAAGGCAATCCCTGGCGCAATTAAAATTTGCGACAGTAAAAAATTATTTTTTGAAAAATTTACTATAGAAAAGGCAATCCCTGGCGTAATTAAAATTTGCGACAGTAAAAAATTAATTTTTGAAAAATTTACTATAGAAAAGGCAATCCCTGGCGTATTTAAAATTTGCGACAGTATAAAATTATTTTTTGAACAATTTACTATAGAAAAGGCAATCCCTGCCGCAATTAAAATTTGCGACAGTAAAAAATTATTCTTTGAATAATTTACTATAGAAAAGGCAATCCCTGGCGTATTTAAAATTTGCGACAGTATAAAATTATTTTTTGAACAATTTACTATAGAAAAGGCAATCCCTGCCGCAATTAAAATTTGCGACAGTAAAAAATTATTCTTTGAATAATTTACTATAGAAAAGGCAATCCCTGGCGCAATTAAAATTTGCGACAGTAAAAAATTATTTTTTGAAAAATTTACTGTAGAAAAGGCAATCCCTGGCGCAATTAAAATTTGCGACAGTAAAAAATTATTTTTTGCAAAATTTTCTGTAGAAAAGGCAATCCCTGGCGCAATTATAATTTGCGACAGTAAAAAATTATTTATTGCAAAGTTTACTATAGAAGGGGCAATCCCTGGCGTATTTAAAATTTGCGACAGTATAAAATTAATTTGTGAAAAATTTACTATAGAAAAGGCAATCCCTGGCGTATTTAAAATTTGCGACAGTAAAAAATTTTTTTTGAAAAATTTACTGTAGAAAAGGCAATCCCTTGCGTATTTCAAATTTGCGACAGTATAAAATTAATTTGTGAAAAATTTACTATAGAAAAGGCAATCCCTGGCGTATTTAAAATTTGCGACAGTAGAAAATTATTTTTTGAACAATTTACTGTAGAAAAGGCAATCCCTGGCGCAATTAAAATTTGCGATAGTAAAAAATTATTTTTGAAAAATTTACTGTAGAAAAGGCAATTCCTTGCGTATTTCAAATTTGCGACAGTATAAAATTAATTTGTGAAAAATTTACTATAGAAAAGGCAATCCCTGGCGTATTTAAAATTTGCGACAGTAGAAAATTATTTTTTGAAAAATTTACTGTAGAAAAGGCAATCCCTGGCGCAATTAAAATTTGCGATAGTAAAAAATTATTTTTTGCAAAATTTTCAGTAGAAAAGGCAATCCCTGGCGCAATTATAATTTGCGACAGTAAAAAATTATTTTTTGTAAAATTTACTGTAGAAAAGGCAATCCCTGTCCCAGTTAAAATTTGCGACAGTAAAAAATTAATTTTTGAAAAATTTACTATAGAAGGGGCAATCCCTGGCGTATTTAAAATTTGCGACAGTAGAAAATTATTTTTTGAAAAATTTACTGTAGAAAAGGCAATCCCTGGCGCAATTAAAATTTGCGACAGTAAAAAATTTTTTTTGAAAAATTTACTGTAGAAAAGGCAATCCCTTACGTATTTCAAATTTGCGACAGTATAAAATTAATTTGTGAAAAATTTACTATAGAAAAGGCAATCCCTGGCGTATTTAAAATTTGCGACAGTAGAAAATTATTTTTTGAAAAATTTACTGTAGAAAAGGCAATCCCTGGCGCAATTAAAATTTGCGACAGTAAAAAATTTTTTTTGAAAAATTTACTGTAGAAAAGGCAATCCCTGGCGCAATTAAAATTTGCGATAGTAAAAAATTATTTTTGAAAAATTTACTGTAGAAAAGGCAATCCCTGGCGTATTTAAAATTTGCGACAGTAGAAAATTATTTTTTGAAAAATTTACTGTAGAAAAGGCAATCCCTGGCGCAATTAAAATTTGCGACAGTAAAAAAATTTTTTTGAAAAATTTACTGTAGAAAAGGCAATCCCTTGCGTATTTCAAATTTGCGACAGTATAAAATTAATTTGTGAAAAATTTACTATAGAAAAGGCAATCCCTGGCGTATTTAAAATTTGCGACAGTAGAAAATTAAATTTTGAAAAATTTACTATAGAAAAGGCAATCCCTGGCGTATTTAAAATTTGCGACAGTAGAAAATTATTTTTTGAAAAATTTACTGTAGAAAAGGCAATCCCTGGCGCAATTAAAATTTGCGACAGTAAAAAATTTTTTTTGAAAAATTTACTGTAGAAAGGGCAATCCCTTGCGTATTTCAAATTTGCGACAGTATAAAATTAATTTGTGAAAAATTTACTATAGAAAAGGCAATCCCTGGCGTATTTAAAATTTGCGACAGTAGAAAATTATTTTTTGAAAAATTTACTGTAGAAAAGGCAATCCCTGGCGCAATTAAAATTTGCGACAGTAAAAATTTTTTTTTGAAAAATTTACTGTAGAAAAGGCAATCCCTTGCGTATTTCAAATTTGCGACAGTATAAAATTAATTTGTGAAAAATTTACTATAGAAAAGGCAATCCCTGGCGTATTTAAAATTTGCGACAGTAGAAAATTATTTTTTGAAAAATTTACTATAGAAAAGGCAATCCCTGCCGCAATTAAAATTTGCGACAGTAAAAAATTATTCTTTGAATAATTTACTATAGAAAAGGCAATCCCTGGCGTATTTAAAATTTGCGACAGTATAAAATTATTTTTTGAACAATTTACTATAGAAAAGGCAATCCCTGCCGCAATTAAAATTTGCGACAGTAAAAAATTATTCTTTGAATAATTTACTATAGAAAAGGCAATCCCTGGCGCAATTAAAATTTGCGACAGTAAAAAATTTTTTTTGAAAAATTTACTGTAGAAAAGGCAATCCCTTGCGTATTTCAAATTTGCGACAGTATAAAATTAATTTGTGAAAAATTTACTATAGAAAAGGCAATCCCTGGCGTATTTAAAATTTGCGACAGTAGAAAATTATTTTTCGAAAAATTTACTGTAGAAAAGGCAATCCCTGGCGCAATTAAAATTTGCGACAGTAAAAAATTAATTTTTGAAAAATTTACTATAGAAAAGGCAATCCCTGGCGTATTTAAAATTTGCGACAGTATAAAATTATTTTTTGAACAATTTACTATAGAAAAGGCAATCCCTGCCGCAATTAAAATTTGCGACAGTAAAAAATTATTCTTTGAATAATTTACTAGAGAAAAGGCAATCCCTGGCGTATTTAAAATTTGCGACAGTATAAAATTATTTTTTGAACAATTTACTATAGAAAAGGCAATCCCTGCCGCAATTAAAATTTGCGACAGTAAAAAATTATTCTTTGAATAATTTACTATAGAAAAGGCAATCCCTGGCGCAATTAAAATTTGCGACAGTAAAAAATTATTTATTGCAAAGTTTACTATAGAAGGGGCAATCCCTGGCGTATTTAAAATTTGCGACAGTATAAAATTAATTTGTGAAAAATTTACTATAGAAAAGGCAATCCCTGGCGTATTTAAAATTTGCGACAGTAAAAAATTATTTTTTGAATAATTTACTGAAGAAAAGGCAATCCCTGGCGCAATTAAAATTTGCGACAGTAGAAAATTATTTTTTGAAAAATTTACTGTAGAAAAGGCAATCCCTGGCGCAATTAAAATTTGCGACAGTAAAAAATTATTTTTTGCAAAATTTTCTGTAGAAAAGGCAATCCCTGGCGCAATTATAATTTGCGACAGTAAAAAATTATTTTTTGTAAAATTTACTGTAGAAAAGGCAATCCCTGTCCCAGTTAAAATTTGCGACAGTAAAAAATTAATTTTTGAAAAATTTACTATAGAAGGGGCAATCCCTGGCGTATTTAAAATTTGCGACAGTAGAAAATTATTTTTTGAAAAATTTACTGTAGAAAAGGCAATCCCTGGCGCAATTAAAATTTGCGACAGTAAAAAATTTTTTTTGAAAAATTTACTGTAGAAAAGGCTATCCCTGGCGTATTTAAAATTTGCGACAGTAAAAAATTAATTTTTGAAAAATTTACTATAGAAAAGGCAATCCCTGGCGTATTTAAAATATGCGACAGTATAAAATTATTTTTTGAATAATTTACTATAGAAAAGGCAATCTCTGGTGCAATTAAAATTTGCGACAGTAAAAAATTATTTTTTGAATAATTTACTGAAGAAAAGGCAATCCCTGGCGTATTTAAAATATGCGACAGTATAAAATTATTTTTTGAATAATTTACTATAGAAAAGGCAATCTCTGGTGCAATTAAAATTTGCGACAGTAAAAAATTATTTTTTGAATAATTTACTGAAGAAAAGGCAATCCCTGGCGCAATTAAAATATGCGACAGTATAAAATTATTTTTTGAAAAATTTACTGTAGAAAAGGCAATCCCTGGCGCAATTAAAATTTGCGATAGTAAAAAATTATTTTTTGCAAAATTTACTGTAGAAAAGGCAATCCCTGGCGCAATTAAAATTTGCGACAGTAAAAAATTTTTTTTGAAAAATTTACTGTAGAAAAGGCAATCCCTTGCGTATTTCAAATTTGCGACAGTATAAAATTAATTTGTGAAAAATTTACTATAGAAAAGGCAATCCCTGGCGTATTTAAAATTTGCGACAGTAGAAAATTAAATTTTGAAAAATTTACTATAGAAAAGGCAATCCCTGGCGTATTTAAAATTTGCGACAGTAGAAAATTATTTTTTGAAAAATTTACTGTAGAAAAGGCAATCCCTGGCGCAATTAAAATTTGCGACAGTAAAAAATTTTTTTTGAAAAATTTACTGTAGAAAAGGCAATCCCTTGCGTATTTCAAATTTGCGACAGTATAAAATTAATTTGTGAAAAATTTACTATAGAAAAGGCAATCCCTGGCGTATTTAAAATTTGCGACAGTAGAAAATTATTTTTTGAAAAATTTACTGTAGAAAAGGCAATCCCTGGCGCAATTAAAATTTGCGACAGTAAAAAATTTTTTTTGAAAAATTTACTGTAGAAAAGGCAATCCCTTGCGTATTTCAAATTTGCGACAGTATAAAATTAATTTGTGAAAAATTTACTATAGAAAAGGCAATCCCTGGCGTATTTAAAATTTGCGACAGTAGAAAATTATTTTTTGAAAAATTTACTATAGAAAAGGCAATCCCTGCCGCAATAAAAATTTGCGACAGTAAAAAATTATTCTTTGAATAATTTACTATAGAAAAGGCAATCCCTGGCGTATTTAAAATTTGCGACAGTATAAAATTATTTTTTGAACAATTTACTATAGAAAAGGCAATCCCTGCCGCAATTAAAATTTGCGACAGTAAAAAATTATTCTTTGAATAATTTACTATAGAAAAGGCAATCCCTGGCGCAATTAAAATTTGCGACAGTAAAAATTTTTTTTTGAAAAATTTACTGTAGAAACGGCAATCCCTTGCGTATTTCAAATTTGCGACAGTATAAAATTAATTTGTGAAATATTTACTATAGAAAAGGCAATCCCTGGCGTATTTAAAATTTGCGACAGTAGAAAATTATTTTTTGAAAAATTTACTGTAGAAAAGGCAATCCCTGGCGCAATTAAAATTTGCGACAGTAAAAAATTAATTTTTGAAAAATTTACTATAGAAAAGGCAATCCCTGGCGTATTTAAAATTTGCGACAGTATAAAATTATTTTTTGAACAATTTACTATAGAAAAGGCAATCCCTGCCGCAATTAAAATTTGCGACAGTAAAAAATTATTCTTTGAATAATTTACTATAGAAAAGGCAATCCCTGGCGTATTTAAAATTTGCGACAGTATAAAATTATTTTTTGAACAATTTACTATAGAAAAGGCAATCCCTGCCGCAATTAAAATTTGCGACAGTAAAAAATTATTCTTTGAATAATTTACTATAGAAAAGGCAATCCCTGGCGCAATTAAAATTTGCGACAGTAAAAAATTATTTATTGCAAAGTTTACTATAGAAGGGGCAATCCCTGGCGTATTTAAAATTTGCGACAGTATAAAATTAATTTGTGAAAAATTTACTATAGAAAAGGCAATCCCTGGCGTATTTAAAATTTGCGACAGTAAAAAATTATTTTTTGAATAATTTACTGAAGAAAAGGCAATCCCTGGCGCAATTAAAATTTGCGACAGTAGAAAATTATTTTTTGAAAAATTTACTGTAGAAAAGGCAATCCCTGGCGCAATTAAAATTTGCGACAGTAAAAAATTATTTTTTGCAAAATTTTCTGTAGAAAAGGCAATCCCTGGCGCAATTATAATTTGCGACAGTAAAAAATTATTTTTTGTAAAATTTACTGTAGAAAAGGCAATCCCTGTCCCAGTTAAAATTTGCGACAGTAAAAAATTAATTTTTGAAAAATTTACTATAGAAGGGGCAATCCCTGGCGTATTTAAAATTTGCGACAGTAGAAAATTATGTTTTGAAAAATTTACTGTAGAAAAGGCAATCCCTGGCGCAATTAAAATTTGCGACAGTAAAAAATTTTTTTTGAAAAATTTACTGTAGAAAAGGCAATCCCTGGCGTATTTAAAATTAGCGACAGTAAAAAATTAATTTTTGAAAAATTTACTATAGAAAAGGCAATCCCTGGCGTATTTAAAATATGCGACAGTATAAAATTATTTTTTGAATAATTTACTATAGAAAAGGCAATCTCTGGTGCAATTAAAATTTGCGACAGTAAAAAATTATTTTTTGAATAATTTACTGAAGAAAAGGCAATCCCTGGCGCAATTAAAATTTGCGACAGTAGAAAATTATTTTTTGAATAATTTACTGAAGAAAAGGCAATCCCTGGCGCAATTAAAATTTGCGACAGTAGAAAATTATTTTTTGAAAAATTTACTGTAGAAAAGGCAATCCCTGGCGCAATTAAAATTTGCGACAGTAGAAAATTATTTTTTGAAAAATTTACTGTAGAAAAGGCAATCCCTGGCGCAATTAAAATTTGCGATAGTAAAAAATTATTTTTGAAAAATTTACTGTAGAAAAGGCAATCCCTTGCGTATTTCAAATTTGCGACAGTATAAAATTAATTTGTGAAAAATTTACTATAGAAAAGGCAATCCCTGGCGTATTTAAAATTTGCGACAGTAAAAAATTATTTTTTGAATAATTTACTGAAGAAAAGGCAATCCCTGGCGCAATTAAAATTTGCGACAGTAGAAAATTATTTTTTGAAAAATTTACTGTAGAAAAGGCAATCCCTGGCGCAATTAAAATTTGCGACAGTAAAAAATTATTTTTTGCAAAATTTTCTGTAGAAAAGGCAATCCCTGGCGCAATTATAATTTGCGACAATAAAAAATTATTTTTTGTAAAATTTACTGTAGAAAAGGCAATCCCTGTCCCAGTTAAAATTTGCGACAGTAAAAAATTAATTTTTGAAAAATTTACTATAGAAGGGGCAATCCCTGGCGTATTTAAAATTTGCGACAGTAGAAAATTATTTTTTGAAAAATTTACTGTAGAAAAGGCAATCCCTGGCGCAATTAAAATTTGCGACAGTAAAAAATTTTTTTTGAAAAATTTACTGTAGAAAAGGCAATCCCTTGCGTATTTCAAATTTGCGACAGTATAAAATTAATTTGTGAAAAATTTACTATAGAAAAGGCAATCCCTGGCGTATTTAAAATTTGCGACAGTAGAAAATTATTTTTTGAAAAATTTACTGTAGAAAAGGCAATCCCTGGCGCAATTAAAATTTGCGACAGTAAAAAATTTTTTTTGAAAAATTTACTGTAGAAAAGGCAATTCCTGGCGCAATTAAAATTTGCGACAGTAAAAAATTTTTTTTGAAAAATTTACTGTAGAAAAGGCAATCCCTGGCGCAATTAAAATTTGCGATAGTAAAAAATTATTTTTGAAAAATTTACTGTAGAAAAGGCAATCCCTTGCGTATTTCAAATTTGCGACAGTATAAAATTAATTTGTGAAAAATTTACTATAGAAAAGGCAATCCCTGGCGTATTTAAAATTTGCGACAGTAAAAAATTATTTTTTGAATAATTTACTGAAGAAAAGGCAATCCCTGGCGCAATTAAAATTTGCGACAGTAGAAAATTATTTTTTGAAAAATTTACTGTAGAAAAGGCAATCCCTGGCGCAATTAAAATTTGCGACAGTAAAAAATTATTTTTTGCAAAATTTTCTGTAGAAAAGGCAATCCCTGGCGCAATTATAATTTGCGACAATAAAAAATTATTTTTTGTAAAATTTACTGTAGAAAAGGCAATCCCTGTCCCAGTTAAAATTTGCGACAGTAAAAAATTAATTTTTGAAAAATTTACTATAGAAGGGGCAATCCCTGGCGTATTTAAAATTTGCGACAGTAGAAAATTATTTTTTGAAAAATTTACTGTAGAAAAGGCAATCCCTGGCGCAATTAAAATTTGCGACAGTAAAAAATTTTTTTTGAAAAATTTACTGTAGAAAAGGCAATCCCTTGCGTATTTCAAATTTGCGACAGTATAAAATTAATTTGTGAAAAATTTACTATAGAAAAGGCAATCCCTGGCGTATTTAAAATTTGCGACAGTAGAAAATTATTTTTTGAAAAATTTACTGTAGAAAAGGCAATCCCTGGCGCAATTAAAATTTGCGACAGTAAAAAATTTTTTTTGAAAAATTTACTGTAGAAAAGGCAATCCCTGGCGCAATTAAAATTTGCGACAGTAAAAAATTTTTTTTGAAAAATTTACTGTAGAAAAGGCAATCCCTTGCGTATTTCAAATTTGCGACAGTAAAAAATTATTTTTTGAATAATTTACTGAAGAAAAGGCAATCCCTGGCGTATTTAAAATTTGCGACAGTAGAAAATTATTTTTTGAAAAATTTACTATAGAAAAGGCAATCCCTGCCGCAATTAAAATTTGCGATAGTAAAAAATTATTTTTGAAAAATTTACTGTAGAAAAGGCAATCCCTTGCGTATTTCAAATTTGCGACAGTATGAAATTAATTTGTGAAAAATTTACTATAGAAAAGGCAATCCCTGGCGTATTTAAAATTTGCGACAGTAAAAAATTATTTTTTGAATAATTTACTGAAGAAAAGGCAATCCCTGGCGCAATTAAAATTTGCGACAGTAGAAAATTATTTTTTGAAAAATTTACTGTAGAAAAGGCAATCCCTGGCGCAATTAAAATTTGCGACAGTAAAAAATTATTTTTTGCAAAATTTTCTGTAGAAAAGGCAATCCCTGGCGCAATTATAATTTGCGACAGTAAAAAATTATTTTTTGTAAAATTTACTGTAGAAAAGGCAATCCCTGTCCCAGTTAAAATTTGCGACAGTAAAAGATTAATTTTTGAAAAATTTACTATAGAAGGGGCAATCCCTGGCGTATTTAAAATTTGCGACAGTAGAAAATTATTTTTTGAAAAATTTACTGTAGAAAAGGCAATCCCTGGCGCAATTAAAATTTGCGACAGTAAAAAATTTTTTTTTGAAAAATTTACTGTAGAAAAGGCAATACCTTGCGTATTTCAAATTTGCGACAGTATAAAATTAATTTGTGAAAAATTTACTATAGAAAAGGCAATCCCTGGCGTATTTAAAATTTGCGACAGTAGAAAATTATTTTTTGAAAAATTTACTGTAGAAAAAGCAATCCATGGCGCAATTAAAATTTGCGACAGTAAAAAATTTTTTTTGAAAAATTTACTGTAGAAAAGGCAATCCCTGGCGCAATTAAAATTTGCGACAGTAAAAAAATTTTTTTGAAAAATTTACTGTAGAAAAGGCAATCCCTTGCGTATTTCAAATTTGCGACAGTATAAAATTAATTTGTGAAAAATTTACTATAGAAAAGGCAATCCCTGGCGTATTTAAAATTTGCGACAGTAGAAAATTATTTTTTGAAAAATTTACTATAGAAAAGGCAATCCCTGCCGCAATTAAAATTTGCGACAGTAAAAAATTATTCTTTGAATAATTTACTATAGAAAAGGCAATCCCTGGCGTATTTAAAATTTGCGACAGTATAAAATTATTTTTTGAACAATTTACTATAGAAAAGGCAATCCCTGCCGCAATTAAAATTTGCGACAGTAAAAAATTATTCTTTGAATAATTTACTATAGAAAAGGCAATCCCTGGCGCAATTAAAATTTGCGACAGTAAAAAATTTTTTTTGAAAAATTTACTGTAGAAAAGGCAATCCCTTGCGTATTTCAAATTTGCGACAGTATAAAATTAATTTGTGAAAAATTTACTATAGAAAAGGCAATCCCTGGCGTATTTAAAATTTGCGACAGTAGAAAATTATTTTTTGAAAAATTTACTGTAGAAAAGGCAATCCCTGGCGCAATTAAAATTTGCGACAGTAAAAAATTAATTTTTGAAAAATTTACTATAGAAAAGGCAATCCCTGGCGTATTTAAAATTTGCGACAGTATAAAATTATTTTTTGAACAATTTACTATAGAAAAGGCAATCCCTGCCGCAATTAAAATTTGCGACAGTAAAAAATTATTCTTTGAATAATTTACTATAGAAAAGGCAATCCCTGGCGTATTTAAAATTTGCGACAGTATAAAATTATTTTTTGAACAATTTACTATAGAAAAGGCAATCCCTGCCGCAATTAAAATTTGCGACAGTAAAAAATTATTCTTTGAATAATTTACTATAGAAAAGGCAATCCCTGGCGCAATTAAAATTTGCGACAGTAAAAAATTATTTATTGCAAAGTTTACTATAGAAGGGGCAATCCCTGGCGTATTTAAAATTTGCGACAGTATAAAATTAATTTGTGAAAAATTTACTATAGAAAAGGCAATCCCTGGCGTATTTAAAATTTGCGACAGTAAAAAATTATTTTTTGAATAATTTACTGAAGAAAAGGCAATCCCTGGCGCAATTAAAATTTGCGACAGTAGAAAATTATTTTTTGAAAAATTTACTGTAGAAAAGGCAATCCCTGGCGCAATTAAAATTTGCGACAGTAAAAAATTATTTTTTGCAAAATTTTCTGTAGAAAAGGCAATCCCTGGCGCAATTATAATTTGCGACAGTAAAAAATTATTTTTTGTAAAATTTACTGTAGAAAAGGCAATCCCTGTCCCAGTTAAAATTTGCGACAGTAAAAAATTAATTTTTGAAAAATTTACTATAGAAGGGGCAATCCCTGGCGTATTTAAAATTTGCGACAGTAGAAAATTATTTTTTGAAAAATTTACTGTAGAAAAGGCAATCCCTGGAGCAATTAAAATTTGCGACAGTAAAAAATTTTTTTTGAAAAATTTACTGTAGAAAAGGCAATCCCTGGCGTATTTAAAATTTGCGACAGTAAAAAATTAATTTTTGAAAAATTTACTATAGAAAAGGCAATCCCTGGCGTATTTAAAATATGCGACAGTATAAAATTGTTTTTTGAAAAATTTACTATAGAAAAGGCAATCCCTGGCGTATTTAAAATTTGCGACAGTATAAAATTATTTTTTGAACAATTTACTATAGAAAAGGCAATCCCTGCCGCAATTAAAATTTGCGACAGTAAAAAATTATTCTTTGAATAATTTACTATAGAAAAGGCAATCCCTGGCGCAATTAAAATTTGCGACAGTAAAAAATTATTTATTGCAAAGTTTACTATAGAAGGGGCAATCCCTGGCGTATTTAAAATTTGCGACAGTATAAAATTATTTTTTGAAAAATTTACTGTAGAAAAGGTAATCCCTGGCGCAATTAAAATTTGCGATAGTAAAAAATTATTTTTTGCAAAATTTACTGTAGAAAAGGCAATCCCTGGCGCAATTAAAATTTGCGACAGTAAAAAAATTTTTTGAAAAATTTACTGTAGAAAAGGCAATCCCTTGCGTATTTCAAATTTGCGACAGTATAAAATTAAATTTTGAAAAATTTACTATAGAAAAGGCAATCCCTGGCGCAATTAAAATTTGCGACAGTAAAAAATTATTTTTTGAAAAATTTAATATAGAAAAGGCAATCCCTGGCGTATTTAAAATTTGCGACAGTAGAAAATTATTTTTTGAAAAATTTACTGTAGAAAAGGCAATCCCTGGCGCAATTAAAATTTGCGATAGTAAAAAATTATTTTTTGCAAAATTTACTGTAGAAAAGGCAATCCCTGGCGCAATTAAAATTTGCGACAGTAAAAAATTTTTTTGAAAAATTTGCTGTAGAAAAGGCAATCCCTTGCGTATTTCAAATTTGCGACAGTATAAAATTAAATTTTGAAAAATTTACTATAGAAAAGGCAATCCCTGGCGCAATTAAAATTTGCGACAGTAAAAAATTATTTTTTGAAAAATTTACTATAGAAAAGGCAATCCCTGGCGTATTTAAAATTTGCGACAGTAGAAAATTATTTTTTGAAAAATTTACTGTAGAAAAGGCAATCCCTGGCGCAATTAAAATTTGCGACAGTAAAAAATTTTTTTTGAAAAATTTACTGTAGAAAAGGCAATCCCTGGCGTTATTAAAATTTGCGACAGTAAAAAATTATTTTTTGAAAAATTTACTGTAGAAAAGGCAATCCCTGGCGCAATTAAAATTTGCGACAGTAAAAAATTATTTTTTGCAAAATTTTCTGTAGAAAAGGCAATCCCTGGCGCAATTATAATTTGCGACAGTAAAAAATTATTTTTTGTAAAATTTACTGTAGAAAAGGCAATCCCTGTCCCAGTTAAAATTTGCGACAGTAAAAAATTAATTTTTGAAAAATTTACTATAGAAGGGGCAATCCCTGGCGTATTTAAAATTTGCGACAGTAGAAAATTATTTTTTGAAAAATTTACTGTAGAAAAGGCAATCCCTGGCGCAATTAAAATTTGCGACAGTAAAAAATTTTTTTTGAAAAATTTACTGTAGAAAAGGCAATCCCTGGCGCAATTAAAATTTGCGACAGTAAAAAATTATTTTTTGAAAAATTTACTATAGAAAAGGCAATCCCTGGCGTAATTAAAATTTGCGACAGTAAAAAATTAGTTTTTGAAAAATTTACTGTAGAAAAGGCAATCCCTGGCGTTATTAAAATTTGCGACAGTAAAAAATTATTTTTTGAAAAATTTACTGTAGAAAAGGCAATCCCTGGCGCAATTAAAATTTGCGACAGTAAAAAATTATTTTTTGCAAAATTTTCTGTAGAAAAGGCAATCCCTGGCGCAATTATAATTTGCGACAGTAAAAAATTATTTATTGCAAAGTTTACTATAGAAGGGGCAATCCCTGGCGTATTTAAAATTTGCGACAGTATAAAATTAATTTGTGAAAAATTTACTATAGAAAAGGCAATCCCTGGCGTATTTAAAATTTGCGACAGTAAAAAATTTTTTTTGAAAAATTTACTGTAGAAAAGGCAATCCCTTGCGTATTTCAAATTTGCGACAGTATAAAATTAATTTGTGAAAAATTTACTATAGAAAAGGCAAACCCTGGCGTATTTAAAATTTGCGACAGTAAAAAATTATTTTTTGCAAAATTTTCTGTAGAAAAGGCAATCCCTGGCGCAATTATAATTTGCGACAGTAAAAAATTATTTATTGCAAAGTTTACTATAGAAGGGGCAATCCCTGGCGTATTTAAAATTTGCGACAGTATAAAATTAATTTGTGAAAAATTTACTATAGAAAAGGCAATCCCTGGCGTATTTAAAATTTGCGACAGTAAAAAATTTTTTTTGAAAAATTTACTGTAGAAAAGGCAATCCCTTGCGTATTTCAAATTTGCGACAGTATAAAATTAATTTGTGAAAAATTTACTATAGAAAAGGCAATCCCTGGCGTATTTAAAATTTGCGACAGTAGAAAATTATTTTTTGAAAAATTTACTGTAGAAAAGGCAATTCCTGGCGCAATTAAAATTTGCGATAGTAAAAAATTATTTTTGAAAAATTTACTGTAGAAAAGGCAATCCCTTGCGTATTTCAAATTTGCGACAGTATAAAATTAATTTGTGAAAAATTTACTATAGAAAAGGCAATCCCTGGCGCAATTAAAATTTGCGACAGTAGAAAATTATTTTTTGAAAAATTTACTGTAGAAAAGGCAATCCCTGGCGCAATTAAAATTTGCGACAGTAAAAAATTATTTTTTGCAAAATTTTCTGTAGAAAAGGCAATCCCTGGCGCAATTATAATTTGCGACAGTAAAAAATTATTTTTTGTAAAATTTACTGTAGAAAAGGCAATCCCTGTCCCAGTTAAAATTTGCGACAGTAAAAAATTAATTTTTGAAAAATTTACAATAGAAAAGGCAATCCCTGGCGCAATTAAAATTTGCGATAGTAAAAAATTATTTTTTGCAAAATTTACTGTAGAAAAGGCAATCCCTGGCGCAATTAAAATTTGCGACAGTAAAAAATTTTTTTTGAAAAATTTACTGTAGAAAAGGCAATCCCTTGCGTATTTCAAATTTGCGACAGTATAAAATTAAATTTTGAAAAATTTACTATAGAAAAGGCAATCCCTGGCGCAATTAAAATTTGCGACAGTAAAAAATTATTTTTTGAAAAATTTACTATAGAAAAGGCAATCCCTGGCGTAATTAAAATTTGCGACAGTAAAAAATTAATTTTTGAAAAATTTACTATAGAAAAGGCAATCCCTGGCGCAATTGAAATTTGCGACAGTAAAAAATTATTTTTAGAAAAATTTACTATAGAAAAGGCAAACCCTGGAGTATTTAAAATTTGCGACAGTAAAAATTTAATTTGTGAAAAATTTACTATAGAAGAGGCAATCCCTGTCGCCATTAAAATTTGCGACAGTAAAAAATTATTTTTTGCAAAATTTACTATAGAAAAGGCAATCCCTGGCGCAATTAAAATTTGCGATAGTATAAAATTATTTTTTGAAAAATTTACTATAGAAAAGGCAATCCCTGGCGCAATTAAAATTTGCGACAGTAGAAAATTATTTTTTGAAAAATTTACTGTAGAAAAGGCAATCCCTGGCGTATTTAAAATTTGCGACAGTAAAAAATTAATTTTTGAAAAATTTACTATAGAAAAGGCAAACCCTGGAGTATTTAAAATTTGCGACAGTAAAAATTTAATTTGTGAAAAATTTACTATAGAAGAGGCAATCCCTGGCGTATTTAAAATATGCGACAGTATAAAATTATTTTTTGAATAATTTACTATAGAAAAGGCAATCTCTGGTGCAATTAAAATTTGCGACAGTAAAAAATTATTTTTTGCAAAATTTACTATAGAAGAGGCAATCCCTGGCGTATTTAAAATTTGCGACAGTATGAAATTATTTTTTGAAAAATTTACTATAGAAAAGTCGATCCCCGGCGTATTTAAAATTTGCGACTGTAAAAAATTATTTTTTGAATAATTTACTGGAGAAAAGGCCATCCCTGGCGCAATTAAAATTTGCGACAGTAGAAAATTATTTGTTGAAAAATTTACTGTAGAAAAGGCAATCCCTGGCGCAATTAAAATTTGCGACAGTAAAAAATTATTTTTTGAAAAATTTACTAGACTAAAGGCAACCCCTGGCGTAATTAAAATTTGCGACAATAAAAAATTATTTTTTGCAAAATTTACTATAGAACAGGCAATCCCTGGCGTATTTAAAATTTGCGACAGTATAAAATTAATTTGTGAAAAATTTACTATAGAAAAGGCAATACCTGGCGTATTTAAAATTTGCGACAGTAAAATATTATTTTTTGAATAATTTACTATAGAAAAGGCAATCCCTGGCGTATTTAAAATTTGCGACAGTATAAAATTAAATTTTGAAAAATTTACTATAGAAAAGGCAATCCCTGGCGTAATTAAAATTTGCGACAATAAAAAATTAGTTTTTGAAAAATTTACTATAGAAAAGGCAATCCCTGGCGTATTTAAAATTTGCGACAGTAAAAAATTAAATTTTGAAAAATTTACTATAGAAAAGGCAATCCCTAGCGCAATTAAAATTTGCGACAGTAAAAAATTATTTTTTGCAAAATTGACTGTAGCAAAGGCAATCCCTGGCGCATTTAAAATTTGCGACAGTAAAAAATTAATTTTTGAAAAATTTACTATAGAAAAGGCAATCCCTGGAGTATTTAAAATTTGCGACAGTAAAAAATTAATTTGTGAAAAATTTACTATAGAAAAGGCAAACCCTGGCGCAATTAAAATTTGCGACAGTAAAAAATTATTTTTTGCAAAATTTACTATAGAAAAGGCAAACCCTGGCGCAATTAAAATTTGCGATAATTAAAAATTATTTTTTGAAAAATTTACAATACCTGGCGTATTTAAAATTTGCGATAGTAAAAAATTATTTTTTGCAAAATTTACCGTAGAAAAGGCAATCCCAGGCGCAATTAAAATTTGCGACAGTAAAATTTTTTTTTGAAAAATTTACTGTAGAAAAGGAAATCCCTGGCGTATTTAAAATTTGCGACAGTATAAAACTAAATTTTGAAAAATTTACTATAGAAAAGGCAATCCCTGGCGCAATTAAAATATGCGACAGTAAAAAATTATTTTTTGAAAAATTTACTATAGAAAAGGCAATCCCTGGCACAATTAAAATTTGCGACAGTAAAAAATTAATTTTTGAAAAATTTATTATAGAAAAGGCAATCCCTGGCGCAATTGAAATTTGCGACAGTAAAAAATTATTTTTTGAAAACTTTACTATAGAAAAGGCAATCCCTGGAGTATTTAAAATTTGCGACAGTAAAAAATTAATTTGTGAAAAATTTACTATAGAAAAGGCAAACCCTGGCGCAATTAAAATTTGCGACAGTAAAAAATTATTTTTTGCAAAATTTACTATAGAAAAGGTAAACCCTGGCGCAATTAAAATTTGCGATAATTAAAAATTATTTTTTGAAAAATTTACTATAGAAAAGGCAATCCCTGGCGCAATTAAAATTTGCGACAGTAGAAAATTATTTTTTGAAAAATTTACTGTAGAAAAGGCAATCCCTGGCGTATTTAAAATTTGCGACAGTAAAAAATTAATTTTTGAAAAATTTACTATAGAAAAGGCAATCCCTGGCGTATTTAAAATTTGCGACAGTATAAAATTATTTTTTGACTAATTTACTATAGAAAAGGCAATCCCTGGTGCAATTAAAATTTGCAACAGTAAAAAATTATTTTTTGCAAAATTTACTGTAGAAAAGGCAATCCCTGGCGCAATTAAAATTTGCGACAGTAAAAAATTATTTTTTGCAAAATTTTCTGTAGAAAAGGCAATCCCTGGCGCAATTATAATTTGCGACAGTAAAAAATTATTTTTTGTAAAATTTACTGTAGAAAAGGCAATCCCTGTCCCAGTTAAAATTTGCGACAGTAAAAAATTAATTTTTGAAAAATTTACAATAGAAAAGGCAATCCCTGGCGCAATTAAAATTTGCGATAGTAAAAAATTATTTTTTGCAAAATTTACTGTAGAAAAGGCAATCCCTGGCGCAATTAAAATTTGCGACAGTAAAAAATTTTTTTTGAAAAATTTACTGTAGAAAAGGCAATCCCTTGCGTATTTCAAATTTGCGACAGTATAAAATTAAATTTTGAAAAATTTACTATAGAAAAGGCAATCCCTGGCGCAATTAAAATTTGCGACAGTAAAAAATTATTTTTTGAAAAATTTACTATAGAAAAGGCAATCCCTGGCGTAATTAAAATTTGCGACAGTAAAAAATTAATTTTTGAAAAATTTACTATAGAAAAGGCAATCCCTGGCGCAATTGAAATTTGCGACAGTAAAAAATTATTTTTAGAAAAATTTACTATAGAAAAGGCAAACCCTGGAGTATTTAAAATTTGCGACAGTAAAAATTTAATTTGTGAAAAATTTACTATAGAAGAGGCAATCCCTGTCGCCATTAAAATTTGCGACAGTAAAAAATTATTTTTTGCAAAATTTACTATAGAAAAGGCAATCCCTGGCGCAATTAAAATTTGCGATAGTATAAAATTATTTTTTGAAAAATTTACTATAGAAAAGGCAATCCCTGGCGCAATTAAAATTTGCGACAGTAGAAAATTATTTTTTGAAAAATTTACTGTAGAAAAGGCAATCCCTGGCGTATTTAAAATTTGCGACAGTAAAAAATTAATTTTTGAAAAATTTACTATAGAAAAGGCAAACCCTGGAGTATTTAAAATTTGCGACAGTAAAAATTTAATTTGTGAAAAATTTACTATAGAAGAGGCAATCCCTGGCGTATTTAAAATATGCGACAGTATAAAATTATTTTTTGAATAATTTACTATAGAAAAGGCAATCTCTGGTGCAATTAAAATTTGCGACAGTAAAAAATTATTTTTTGCAAAATTTACTATAGAAGAGGCAATCCCTGGCGTATTTAAAATTTGCGACAGTATGAAATTATTTTTTGAAAAATTTACTATAGAAAAGTCGATCCCCGGCGTATTTAAAATTTGCGACTGTAAAAAATTATTTTTTGAATAATTTACTGGAGAAAAGGCAATCCCTGGCGCAATTAAAATTTGCGACAGTAGAAAATTATTTGTTGAAAAATTTACTGTAGAAAAGGCAATCCCTGGCGCAATTAAAATTTGCGACAGTAAAAAATTATTTTTTGAAAAATTTACTAGACTAAAGGCAACCCCTGGCGTAATTAAAATTTGCGACAATAAAAAATTATTTTTTGCAAAATTTACTATAGAACAGGCAATCCCTGGCGTATTTAAAATTTGCGACAGTATAAAATTAATTTGTGAAAAATTTACTATAGAAAAGGCAATACCTGGCGTATTTAAAATTTGCGACAGTAAAATATTATTTTTTGAATAATTTACTATAGAAAAGGCAATCCCTGGCGTATTTAAAATTTGCGACAGTATAAAATTAAATTTTGAAAAATTTACTATAGAAAAGGCAATCCCTGGCGTAATTAAAATTTGCGACAATAAAAAATTAGTTTTTGAAAAATTTACTATAGAAAAGGCAATCCCTGGCGTATTTAAAATTTGCGACAGTAAAAAATTAATTTTTGAAAAATTTACTATAGAAAAGGCAATCCCTAGCGCAATTAAAATTTGCGACAGTAAAAAATTATTTTTTGCAAAATTGACTGTAGCAAAGGCAATCCCTGGCGCATTTAAAATTTGCGACAGTAAAAAATTAATTTTTGAAAAATTTACTATAGAAAAGGCAATCCCTGGAGTATTTAAAATTTGCGACAGTAAAAAATTAATTTGTGAAAAATTTACTATAGAAAAGGCAAACCCTGGCGCAATTAAAATTTGCGACAGTAAAAAATTATTTTTTGCAAAATTTACTATAGAAAAGGCAAACCCTGGCGCAATTAAAATTTGCGATAATTAAAAATTATTTTTTGAAAAATTTACAATACCTGGCGTATTTAAAATTTGCGATAGTAAAAAATTATTTTTTGCAAAATTTACCGTAGAAAAGGCAATCCCAGGCGCAATTAAAATTTGCGACAGTAAAATTTTTTTTTGAAAAATTTACTGTAGAAAAGGAAATCCCTGGCGTATTTAAAATTTGCGACAGTATAAAACTAAATTTTGAAAAATTTACTATAGAAAAGGCAATCCCTGGCGCAATTAAAATTTGCGACAGTAAAAAATTATTTTTTGAAAAATTTACTATAGAAAAGGCAATCCCTGGCACAATTAAAATTTGCGACAGTAAAAAATTAATTTTTGAAAAATTTATTATAGAAAAGGCAATCCCTGGCGCAATTGAAATTTGCGACAGTAAAAAATTATTTTTTGAAAACTTTACTATAGAAAAGGCAATCCCTGGAGTATTTAAAATTTGCGACAGTAAAAAATTAATTTGTGAAAAATTTACTATAGAAAAGGCAAACCCTGGCGCAATTAAAATTTGCGACAGTAAAAAATTATTTTTTGCAAAATTTACTATAGAAAAGGTAAATCCTGGCGCAATTAAAATTTGCGATAATTAAAAATTATTTTTTGAAAAATTTACTATAGAAAAGGCAATCCCTGGCGCAATTAAAATTTGCGACAGTAGAAAATTATTTTTTGAAAAATTTACTGTAGAAAAGGCAATCCCTGGCGTATTTAAAATTTGCGACAGTAAAAAATTAATTTTTGAAAAATTTACTATAGAAAAGGCAATCCCTGGCGTATTTAAAATTTGCGACAGTATAAAATTATTTTTTGACTAATTTACTATAGAAAAGGCAATCCCTGGTGCAATTAAAATTTGCAACAGTAAAAAATTATTTTTTGCAAAATTTACTATAGAAGAGGCAATCCCTGGCGTATTTAAAATTTGCGACAGTAAAAAACTATTTTTTGAAATATTTACTCTAGAAAAGGCAATCCCTGGCGTAATTAAAATTTGCGACAATGAAAAATTATTTTTTGAAAAATTTACTCTAGAAAAGGCAATCCCTGGCGCAATTAAAATTTGCGACAGTAGAAAATTATTTTTTGAAAAATTTACTATAGAAAAGGCAATCCCTGGCGTAATTAAAATTTGCGACAATAAAAAATTATTTTTTCAAAAATTTAATATAGAAAAGGCAATCCCTGGCGTAATTAAAATTTGCGACAGTAAAAAATTAGTTTTTGAAAAATTTACTGTAGAAAAGGCAATACCTGGCGCAATTAAAATTTGTGACAGTAAAAAATTATTTTTTGAATAATTTACAATAGAAAAGGCAATCCCTGGCGCAATTAAAATTTGCGACAGTAAAAAATTATTTTTTCAAAATTTACTGTAGAAGAGACAATCACTGGCGTATTTAAAATTTGCGACAGTATAAAATTAATTTGTGAAAAATTTACTATAGAAAAGGCAATCCCTGGCGAATTTAAAATTTGCGACAATAAAAAATTATTTTTTGAATAATTTACTTTAGAAAAGGCAATCCCTGGCGCAATTAAAATTTGCGACAGTAGAAAATTATTTTTTGAAAAATTTACTGTAGAAAAGGCAATCCCTGGCGCAATTAAAATTTGCGACAGTAAAAAATTATTTTTCGAAAAATTTACTATAGAAAAGGCAATCCCTGGCGTAATTAAAATTTGCGACAGTAAAAAATTAGTTTTTGAAAAATTTACTGTAGAAAAGGCAATCACTGGCGCAATTAAATTTTGCGACAGTAAAAAATTATTTTTTGAAAAATTTACTGTAGAAAAGGCAATCCCTGGCGCAATTAAAATTTGCGACAGTAAAAAATTATTTTTTGAAAAATTTACTATAGAAAAGGCAATCCCTGGCGTAATTAAAATTTGCGACAGTAAAAAATTAGTTTTTGAAAAATTTACTGTAGAAAAGGCAATCCCTGGAATTATTAAAATTTGCGACAGTAAAAAATTATTTTTTGAAAAATTTACTGTAGAAAAGGCAATCCCTGGCGCAATTAAAATTTGCGACAGTAGAAAATTATTTTTCGAAAATTTACTATAGAAAAGGTAATCCCTGGCGCAATTAAAATTTGCGACAGTAAAAAATTAATTTTTGCAAAATTTACTGTAGAAAAGGCCATCCCTGGCGCAATTAAAAATTGCGACAGTAAAAAATTAATTTTTGAAAAAATTTAATGTAGAAAAGGCAATCCCTGGTGCAATTAAAATTTGCGACAGTAAAAAATTATTTTTTCAATAATTTACTATAGAAAAGGCAATCCCTGGCGCAATTGAAATTTGCGACAGTAAAAAATTATTTTTTGCAAAATTTACTGTAGAAAAGGCAATCCCTGGGCAATTAAAATTTGCGACAGTAAAAAATTATTTTTTGAAAAATTTACTATAGAAAAAGCAATCCCTGGCGGATTTAAAATTTGCGACAGTAAAAAAATAATTTTTGAAAAATTTACTATAGAAAAGGCAATCCCTGGTGCAACTAAAATTTGCGACAGTAGAAAATTATTTTTTGAAAAATTTACTATAGAAAAGGCAATCCCTGGCGTAATTAAAATTTGCGACAGTAAAAAATTAATTTTTGAAAAATTTACTGTAGAAAAGGCAATCCCTGGCGCAATTAAAATTTACGACAGTAAAAAATTAATTTTTGAAAAATTTACTGTAGAAAAGGCAATCCCTGGCGTAATTAAAATTTGCGACAGTAAAAAATTAATTTTTGAAAAATTTACTATAGAAAAGGCATTCCCTGGCGTATTTAAAATTTGCGACAGTATAAAATTATTTTTTGAGTAATTTACTATAGAAAAGGCAATCCCTGGCGCAATTAAAATTTGCGACAGTAAAAAATTATTTTTTGCAAAATTTACTATAGAAAAGGCAATCCCTGGCGTATTTAAAATTTGCGACAATAAAAAATTAATTTGTGAAAAATTTACTATAGAAAAGGCAATCCCTGGTGTAATTAAAATTTGCGACAGTAAAAAATTATTTTTTGAAAAATTTACTGTAGAAAAGGCAATCCCTGGCGTAATTAAAATTTGCGACAGTAAAAAATTAGTTTTTTGAAAAATTTACTGTAGAAAAGGCTATCCCTGGCGCAATTAAAATTTGCGACAGTAGAAAATTATTTTTTGAAAAATTTACTATAGAAAAGGCAATCCTTGGCGTAATTAAAATTTGCGACTGTAAAAAATTGTTTTTTGAAAAATTTACTATAGAAAAGGCAATCCCTGGCGTATTTAAAATTTGCGACAGTATAAAATTATTTTTTGAACAATTTACTATAGAAAAGGCAATCCCTGCCGCAATTAAAATTTGCGACAGTAAAAAATTATTCTTTGAATAATTTACTATAGAAAAGGCAATCCCTGGCGCAATTAAAATTTGCGACAGTAAAAAATTATTTTTTGCAAAGTTTACTATAGAAGGGGCAATCCCTGGCGTATTTAAAATTTGCGACAGTATAAAATTAATTTGTGAAAAATTTACTATAGAAAAGGCAATCCCTGGCGTATTTAAAATTTGCGACAGTAAAAAATTATTTTTTGAATAATTTACTGAAGAAAAGGCAATCCCTGGCGCAATTAAAATTTGCGACAGTAGAAAATTATTTTTTGAAAAATTTACTGTAGAAAAGGCAATCCCTGGCGCAATTAAAATTTGCGACAGTAAAAAATTATTTTTTGAAAAATTTACTATAGAAAAGGCAATACCTGGCGCAATTAAAATTTGCGACAGTAGAAAATTATTTTTTTGAAAAATTTACTATAGAAAAGGCAATCCCTGGTGCAATTAAAATTTGCGACAGTAAAAAATTATTTTTTTGCAAAATTTACTGTAGAAAAGGCAATCCTTGGCGCAATTAAAATTTGCGACAGTAAAAAATTATTTTTTGAAAAATTTACTGTAGAAAAGGCAATCCCTGGCGCAATTAAAATTTGCGACAGTAAAAAATTGTTTTTTGAATCATTTACTATAGAAAAGGCTATCCCTGGCGCAATTAAAATTTGCGACAGTAAAAAATTATTTTTTGGAAAATTTACTGTAGAAAAGGCAATCCCTGGCGCAATTAAAATTTGCGACAGTAAAAAATTATTTTTTGAAAAATTTACTATAGAAAAGGCAATCCCTGGCGGATTTAAAATTTGCGACAGTAAAAAATTAATTTTTGAAAAATTTACTATAGAAAAGGCAATCCCTGGCGCAATTGAAATTTGCGACAGTAAAAAATTATTTTTAGAAAAATTTACTATAGAAAAGGCAATCCCTGGAGTATTTAAAATTTGAGACAGTAAAAATTTAATTTGTGAAAAATTTACTATAGAAGAGGCAATCCCTGGCGCCATTAAAATTTGCGACAGTAAAAAATTATTTTTTGCAAAATTTACTATAGAAAAGGCAATCCCTGGCGCAATTAAAATTAGCGATAGTATAAAATTATTTTTTGAAAAATTTACTATAGAAAAGGCAATCCCAGGCGTAATTAAAATTTGCGACAATAAAAAATTATTTTTTGCAAAATTTACTATAGAAGAGGCAATACCTGGCGTATTTAAAATTTGCGACAGTATAAAATTAATTTGTGAATAATTTACTATAGAAAAGGCAATCCCTGGCGTATTTAAAATTTGCGACAGTAAAAAATTATTTTTTGAATAATTTACTATAGAAAAGGGAATCCCTGGCGTATTTAAAATTTGCGACAGTATAAAATTAAATTTTGAAAAATTTACTATAGAAAAGGCAATTCCTGGCGCAATTAAAATTTGCGACAGTAAAAAATTATTTTTTGCAAAATTTACTGTAGAAAAGGCAATCCCTGGCGCAATTATAATTTGCGACAGTAAAAAATTATTTTTTGTAAAATTTACTGTAGAAAAGGCAATCCCTGTCCCAGTTAAAATTTGCGACAGTAAAAAATTCATTTTTGAAAAATTTACAATAGAAAAGGCAATCCCTGGCGCAATTAAAATTTGCGATAGTAAAAAATTATTTTTTGCAAAATTTACTGTAGAAAAGGCAATCCCTGGCGCAATTAAAATTTGCGACAGTAAAAATTTTTTTTTGAAAAATTTACTGTAGAAAAGGCAATCCCTGGCGTATTTAAAATTTGCGACAGTATAAAATTAAATTTTGAAAAATTTACTATAGAAAAGGCAATCCCTGGCGCAATTAAAATTTGCGACAGTAAAAAATTATTTTTTGAAAAATTTACAATGGAAAGGCAATCCCTGGCGTAATTAAAATTTGCGACAGTAAAAAATTAATTTTTGAAAAATTTACTATAGAAAAGGAAATCCCTGGCGCAATTGAAATTTGCGACAGTAAAAAATTATTTTTAGAAAAATTTACTATAGAAAAGGCAATCCCTGGAGTATTTAAAATTTGCGACAGTAAAAATTTAATTTGTGAAAAATTTACTATAGAAGAGGCAATCCCTGTCGCCATTAAAATTTGCGACAGTAAAAAATTATTTTTTGCAAAATTTACTATAGAAATGGCAATCCCTGGCGCAATTAAAATTTGCGATAGTATAAAATTATTTTTTGAAAAATTTACTATAGAAAAGGCAATCCCTGGCGCAATTAAAATTTGCGACAGTAGAAAATTATTTTTTGAAAAATTTACTGTAGAAAAGGCAATCCCTGGCGTATTTAAAATTTGCGACAGTAAAAAATTTATTTTTGAAAAATTTACTATAGAAAAGGCAATCCCTGGCGTATTTAAAATATGCGACAGTATAAAATTATTTTTTGAATAATTTACTATAGAAAAGGCAATCTCTGGTGCAATTAAAATTTGCGACAGTAAAAAATTATTTTTTGCAAAATTTACTATAGAAGAGGCAATCCCTGGCGTATTTAAAATTTGCGACAGTATGAAATTATTTTTTGAAAAATTTACTATAGAAAAGTCAATCCCCGGAGTATTTAAAATTTGCGACTGTAAAAAATTATTTTTTGAATAATTTACTGTAGAAAAGGCAATCCCTGGCGCAATTAAAATTTGCGTCAGTAGAAAATTATTTGTTGAAAAATTTACTGTAGAAAAGGCAATCCCTGGCGCAATTAAAATTTGCGACAGTAAAAAATTATTTTTTGAAAAATTTACTAGACTAAAGGCAACCCCTGGCGTAATTAAAATTTGCGACAATAAAAAATTATTTTTTGCAAAATTTACTATAGAACAGGCAATCCCTGGCGTATTTAAAATTTGCGACAGTATAAAATTAATTTGTGAAAAATTTACTATAGAAAAGGCAATCCCTGGCGTATTTAAAATTTGCGACAGTAAAATATTATTTTTTGAATAATTTACTATAGAAAAGGCAATCCCTGGCGTATTTAAAATTTGCGACAGTATAAAATTAAATTTTGAAAAATTTACTATAGAAAAGGCAATCCCTGGCGTAATTAAAATTTGCGACAATAAAAAATTAGTTTTTGAAAAATTTACTATAGAAAAGGCAATCCCTGGCGTATTTAAAATTTGCGACAGTAAAAAATTAATTTTTGAAAAATTTACTATAGAAAAGGCAATCCCTGGCACAATTAAAATTTGCGACAGTAAAAAATTAATTTTTGAAAAATTTACTATAGAAAAGGCAATCCCTGGCACAATTAAAATTTGCGATAGTAAAAAATTATTTTTTGCAAAATTTACTGTAGAAAAGGCAATCCCAGGCGCAATTAAAATTTGCGACAGTAAAATTTTTTTTTGAAAAATTTACTGTAGAAAAGGAAATCCCTGGAGTATTTAAAATTTGCGACAGTATAAAACTAAATTTTGAAAAATTTACTATAGAAAAGGCAATCCCTGGCGAAATTAAAATTTGCGACAGTAAAAAATTATTTTTTGAAAAATTTACTATAGAAAAGGCAATCCCTGGCACAATTAAAATTTGCGACAGTAAAAAATTAATTTTTGAAAAATTTACTATAGAAAAGGCAATCCCTGGCGCAATTGAAATTTGCGACAGTAAAAAATTATTTTTTGAAAACTTTACTATAGAAAAGGCAATCCCTGGAGTATTTAAAATTTGCGACAGTAAAAAATTAATTTGTGAAAAATTTACTATAGAAAAGGCAAACCCTGGCGCAATTAAAATTTGCGACAGTAAAAAATTATTTTTTGCAAAATTTACTATAGAAAAGGCAAACCCTGGCGCAATTAAAATTTGCGATAATTAAAAATTATTTTAAGAAAAATTTACTATAGAAAAGGCAATCCCTGGCGCAATTAAAATTTGCGACAGTAGAAAATTATTTTTTGAAAAATTTACTGTAGAAAAGGCAATCCCTGGCGTATTTAAAATTTGCGACAGTAAAAAATTAATTTTTGAAAAATTTACTATAGAAAAGGCAATCCCTGGCGTATTTAAAATTTGCGACAGTATAAAATTATTTTTTGACTAATTTACTATAGAAAAGGCAATCCCTGGTGCAATTAAAATTTGCAACAGTAAAAAATTATTTTTTGCAAAATTTACTATAGAAGAGGCAATCCCTGGCGTATTTAAAATTTGCGACAGTAAAAAATTATTTTTTGAAATATTTACTGTAGAAAAGGCAATCCCTGGCGTAATTAAAATTTGCAACAATGAAAAATTATTTTTTGAAAAATTTACTCTAGAAAAGGCAATCCCTGGCGCAATTAAAATTTGCGACAGTAGAAAATTATTTTTTGAAAAATTTACTATAGAAAAGGCAATCCCTGGCGTAATTAAAATTTGCGACAATAAAAGATTATTTTTTGAAAAATTTAATATAGATAAGGCAATCCCTGGCGTAATTAAAATTTGCGACAGTAAAAAATTAGTTTTTGAAAAATTTACTGTAGAAAAGGCAATACCTGGCGCAATTAAAATTTGTGACAGTAAAAAATTATTTTTTGAATAATTTACTATAGAAAAGGCACTCCCTGGCGCAACTAAAATTTGCGACAGTAAAAAATTATTTTTTCAAAATTTACTATAGAAGAGGCAATCCCTGGCGTATTTAAAATTTGCGACAGTATAAAATTAATTTGTGAAAAATTTACTATAGAAAAGGCAATCCCTGGCGAATTTAAAATTTGCGACAATAAAAAATTATTTTTTGAATAATTTACTTTAGAAAAGGCAATCCCTGGCGCAATTAAAATTTGCAACAGTAGAAAATTATTTTTTGAAAAATTTACTGTAGAAAAGGCAATCCCTGGCGCAATTAAAATTTGCGACAGTAAAAAATTATTTTTCGAAAAATTTACTATAGAAAAGGCAATCCCTGGCGTAATTAAAATTTGCGACAGTAAAAAATTAGTTTTTGAAAAATTTACTGTAGAAAAGGCAATCACTCGCGCAATTAAATTTTGCGACAGTAAAAAATTATTTTTTGAAAAATCTACTGTAGAAAAGGCAATCTCTGGCGCAATTAAAATTTGCGACAGTAAAAAATTATTTTTTGAAAAATTTACTATAGAAAAGGCCATCCCTGGCGTAATTAAAATTTGCGACAGTAAAAAATTAGTTTTTGAAAAATTTACTGTAGAAAAGGCAATCCCTGGCGTTATTAAAATTTGCGACAGTAAAAAATTATTTTTTGAAAAATTTACTGTAGAAAGGGCAATCCCTGGCGCAATTAAAATTTGCGACAGTAGAAAATTATTTTTCGAAAAATTTACTATAGAAAAGGTAATCCCTGGCGCAATTAAAATTTGCGACAGTAAAAAATTATTTTTGCAAAATTTACTGTAGAAAAGGCCATCCCTGGCGCAATTAAAAATTGCGACACTAAAAAATTAATTTTTGAAAAATTTAATGTAGAAAAGGCAATCCCTGGTGCAATTAAAATTTGCGACAGTAAAAAATTATTTTTTCAATAATTTACTATAGAAAAGGCAATCCCTGGCGCAATTGAAATTTGCGACAGTAAAAAATTATTTTTTGCAAAATTTACTGTAGAAAAGGCAATCCCTGGCGCAATTAAAATTTGCGACAGTAAAAAATTATTTTTTGAAAAATTTACTATAGAAAAAGCAATCCCTGGCGGATTTAAAATTTGCGACAATAAAAAATTAATTTTTGAAAAATTTACTATAGAAAAGGCAATCCCTGGTGCAACTAAAATTTGCGACAGTAGAAAATTATTTTTTGAAAAATTTACTATAGAAAAGGCAATCCCTGGCGTAATTAAAATTTTCGACAGTAAAAAATTAATTTTTGAAAAATTTACTGTAGAAAAGGCAATCCCTGGCGCAATTAAAATTTACGACAGTAAAAAATTAATTTTTGAAAAATTTACTGTAGAAAAGGCAATCCCTGGCGTAATTAAAATTTGCGACAGTAAAAAATTAATTTTTGAAAAATTTACTATAGAAAAGGCATTCCCTGGCGTATTTAAAATTTGCGACAGTATAAAATTATTTTTTGAGTAATTTACTAAAGAAAAGGCAATCCCTGGCGCAATTAAAATTTGCGACAGTAAAAAATTATTTTTTGCAAAATTTACTATAGAAAAGGCAATCCCTGGCGTATTTAAAATTTGCGACAATAAAAAATTAATTTGTGAAAAATTTACTATAGAAAAGGCAATCCCTGGCGTAATTAAAATTTGCGACAGTAAAAAAATTATTTTTTGAAAAATTTACTGTAGAAAAGGCAATCCCTGGCGTAATTAAAATTTGCGACAGTAAAAAATTAGTTTTTGAAAAATTTACTGTAGAAAAGGCTATCCCTGGCGCAATTAAAATTTGCGACAGTAGAAAATTATTTTTTGAAAAATTTACTATAGAAAAGGCAATCCTTGGCGTAATTAAAATTTGCGACTGTAAAAAATTGTTTTTTGAAAAATTTACTATAGAAAAGGCAATCCCTGGCGTATTTAAAATTTGCGACAGTATAAAATTATTTTTTGAACAATTTACTATAGAAAAGGCAATCCCTGCCGCAATTAAAATTTGCGACAGTAAAAAATTATTCTTTGAATAATTTACTACAGAAAAGGCAATCCCTGGCGCAATTAAAATTTGCGACAGTAAAAAATTATTTTTTGCAAAATTTGCTATAGAAGGGGCAATCCCTGGCCTATTTAAAATTTGCGACAGTATAAAATTAATTTGTGAAAAATTTACTATAGAAAAGGCAATCCCTGGCGTATTTAAAATTTGCGACAGTAAAAAATTATTTTTTGAATAATTTACCGAAGAAAAGGCAATCCCTGGCGCAATTAAAATTTGCGACAGTAGAAAATTATTTTTTGAAAAATTTACTGTAGAAAAGGCAATCCCTGGCGCAATTAAAATTTGCGACAGTAAAAAATTATTTTTTGAAAAATTTACTATAGAAAAGGCAATACCTGGCGCAATTAAAATTTGCGACAGTAGAAAATTATTTTTTTGAAAAATTTACTATAGAAAAGGCAATCCCTGGTGCAATTAAAATTTGCGACAGTAGAAAATTATTTTTTTGCAAAATTTACTGTAGAAAAGGCAATCCTTGGCGCAATTAAAATTTGCGACAGTAAAAAATTATTTTTTGAAAAATTTACTGTAGAAAAGGCAATCCCTGGCGCAATTAAAATTTGCGACAGTAAAAAATAGTTTTTTGAATCATTTACTATAGAAAAGGCTATCCCTGGCGCAATTAAAATTTGCGACAGTAAAAAATTA
Organism: Dioctria linearis; assembly: GCA_963930735.1. NCBI lineage: Eukaryota > Metazoa > Arthropoda > Insecta > Diptera > Asilidae > Dioctria > Dioctria linearis. The sequence continues at coordinate 147,916 of CAWVNZ010002895.1, forward strand.
TTTTTTGTAAAATTTACTGTAGAAAAGGCAATCCTTGGCGCAATTAAAATTTGCGACAATAGAAAATTATTTTTTGTAAAATTTACTGTAGAAAAGGCAATCCCTGGCGCAATTAAAATTTGCGACAGTAAAAAATTATTTTTTGAAAAATTTACTGTAGAAAAGGCAATCCCTGGCGCAGTTAAAATTTGCGACAGTAATGAATTATTTTTTGAAAAATTTACTATAGAAAAGGCAATCCCTGGCGCAATTAAAATTTGCGACAGTAGAAAACTATTTTTTGAAAAATTTACTGTAGAAAAGGCAATCCCTAGCGCAATTAAAATTTGCGACAGTAAAAAATTATTTTTTGAAAAATTTACTATAGAAAAGGCAATCCCTGGCGTAATTAAAATTTGCGACAGTAGAAAATTATTTTTTGAAAAATTTACTATAGAAAAGGCAATCCCTGGCGCAATTAAAATTTGCGACAGTAAAAAATTATTTTTTGCAAAATTTACTGTAGAAAAGGCAATCCCTGGCGCAATTAAAATTTGCGACAGTAAAAAATTATTTTTTGAAAAATTTACTGTAGAAAAGGCAATCCCTGGCGCAATTAAAATTTGCGACAGTAAAAAATTGTTTTTTGAATAATTTACTATAAAAAAGCCAATCCCTGGCGCAATTAAAATTTGCGACAGTAAAAAATTTTTTTTTGCAAAATTTACTGTAGAAAAGGCAATCCCTGGCGCAATTAAAATTTGCGACAGTAAAAAAATATTTTTTGAAAAACTTACTATAGAAAAGGCAATCCCTGGCGTATTTAAAATTTGCGACAGTAAAAAATTAATTTTTGAAAAATTTACTATAGAAAAGGCAATCCCTGGCGCAATTAAAATTTGCGACAGTAAAAAATTATTTTTTGAATAATTTACTATAGACAAGGCAATCCCTGGCGCAATTAAAATTTGCGACAGTAAAAAATTATTTTTTGAATAATTTACTATAGAAAAGGCAATCCCTGGCGGATTTAAAATTTGCGACAGTAAAAAATTAATTTTTGAAAAATTTACTATAGAAAAGGCAATCCCTGGCGTAATTAAAATTTGCGACAGTAAAAAATTAATTTTTGAAAAATTTACTATAGAAAAGGCAATCCCTGGCGCAATTAAATATTGTGACAGCAAAAAATTATTTTTTGAATAATTTACTATAGAAAAGGCAATCCCTGGCGCAATTAAAATTTGCGAGTGTAGAAAATTATTTTTTGAAAAATTTACTATAGAAAAGGCAATCCCTGGCGTAATTAAAACTTGCGACAGTAAAAAATTATTTTTTGTAAAATTTACTGTAGAAAAGGCAATTCTTGGCGCAATTAAAATTTGCGACAGTAGAAAATTATTTTTTGTAAAATTTACTATAGAAAAGGCAACCCCTGGCGCAATTAAAATTTGCGACAGTAAAAAATTATTTTTTGAATAATTTACTATAGAAAAGGCAATCCCTGGCGTAATTAAAATTTTCGACAGTAAAAAATTAAATTTTGAAAAATTTACTATAGAAAAGGTAATCCCTGGCGCAATTAAAACTTGCGACAGTAAAAAATTATTTTTTGTAAAATTCACTGTAGAAAAGGCAATCCCTGGCGCAATTAAAATTTGCGACAGTAAAAAATTAATTTTTGAAAAATTTACTATAGAAAAGACAATCCTTGGCGCAATTAAAATTTGCGACAGTAAAATATTATTTTTTGCAAAATTTACTATAGAAAAGGCAATCCCTGTCGCAATTAAAATTTGCGACAGTAAAAAATTATTTTTTGCAAAATTTACTATAGAAGAGGCAATCCCTGGCGTATTTAAAATTTGCGACAGTATAAAATTAATTTTTGTAAAATTTACTGTAGAAAAGGCAATCCCTGGCGCAATTAAAATTTGCGACAGCAAAAAATTAATTTTTGAAAAATTTACTATAGAAAAGGCAATACCTGGCGCAATTAAAATTTGCGACAGTAAAAAATTATTTTTTGCAAAATTTACTATAGAAAAGGCAATCCCTGGCGCAATTAAATTTTGCGACAATAAAAAATTATTTTTTGCAAAATTTACTATAGAAGAGGCAATCCCTGGAGTAATTAAAATTTGCGACAGTAAAAAATTATTTTTTGCAAAATTTACTATAGAAACAGCAATCCCTGGCGTATTTAAAATTTGCGACAGTATAAAATTAATTTTCTAAAAATTTACTATAGAAAAGGCAATCCCTGGCGTATTTAAAATTTGCGACAGTATAAAATTATTTTTGAATAATTTACTGCAGAAAAGGCAATCCCTGGCGTAATTAAAATTTGCGACAGTAAAAAATTATTTTTTGCAAAATTTACTATAAAAAATGCAATCCCTGGCGCAATTAAAATTTGCTACAGTAAAAAATTATGTTTTGCAAAATTTACTATAGAAAAGGCAATCCCTGGCGTATTTAAAATTTGCGACAGTAAAAAATTATTTTTTGCGAAATTTACTATAGAAAAGGCAATCCCTGGCGCAATTAAAATTTGCGACAGTATAAAATTATTTTCTGAAAAATTTACTATAAAAAAGGCAATCCCTGGCGCAATTAAAACTTGCGACAGTAAAAAATTATTTTTTGTAAAATTTACTGTAGAAAAGGCAATCCCTGGCGCAATTAAAATTTGCGACAGTAGAAAATAGTTTTTTGAAAAATTTACTGTAGAAAAGGCAATCCGTGGCGTAATTAAAATTTTCGGGAGTAAAAAGTTATTTTTTGCAAAATTTACTATAGAAAAGCCAATCCCTGGCGTACTTAAAATATGCGACAGTAAAAAATTATTTTTTGCAAAATTTACTATAGAATAGGCAATCCCTGGCGCAATTAAAATTTGCGACAGTATAAAATTATTTTTTTTTTAAATTTACTATAGAAAAGGCAATCCCTGTCGCAATTAAAATTAGCGACATTAAAAAATTATTTTTTGCAAAATTTACTATAGAAGAGGCAATCCCTGGCGTATTTAAAATTTGCGACAGTATAAAATTAATTTTTGTAAAATTTACTGTAGAAACGGCAATCCCTGGCGTATTTAAAATTTGCGACAGTATAAAATTAACTTGTGAAAAATTTACTATAGAAAAGGCAATCCCTGGCGTATTTAAAATTTGCGACAGTATAAAATTATTTTTTGAATAATTTACTGTAGAAAAGGCAATCCCTGGCGTAATTAAAATTTGCGACAGTATAAAATTATTTTTTGCAAAATTTACTATAAAAAATGCAATCCCTGGCGCAATTAAAATTTGCTACAGTAAAAAATTATGTTTTGCAAAATTTACTATAGAAAAGGCAATCCCTGGCGTATTTAAAATTTGCGACAGTAAAAAATTATTTTTTGCGAAATTTACAATAGAAAAGGCAATCCCTGGCGCAATTAAAATTTGCGACAGTATAAAATTATTTTTTGAAAAATTTACTATAGAAAAGGCAATCCCTGGCGCAATTAAAACTTGCGACAGTAAAAAATTATTTTTTGTAAAATTTACTGTAGAAAAGGCAATCCCTGGCGCAATTAAAATTTGCGACAGTAGAAAATTATTTTTTGAAAAATTTACTGTAGAAAAGGCAATCCCTGGCGTAATTAAAATTTTCGAGAGTAAAAAATTATTTTTTGCAAAATTTACTATAGAAAAGGCAATCCCTGGCGTACTTAAAATATGCGACAGTAAAAAATTATTTTTTTTTAACTTACTATAGAAAAGGCAATCCCTGGTGCAATTAAAATTTGCGACAGTATAAAATTATTTTTTGAAAAAATTTACTATAGAAAAGGCAATCCCTGGCGCAATTAAAATTTGCGACAGTAAAAAATTATTTTTTGCAAAATTTACTATAGAAAAGGCAATCCCTGGCGTATTTAAAATTTGCGACAGTAAAAAATTATTTTTTGCAAAATTTACTATAGAAAAGGCAATCCCTGTCGCAATTAAAATTTGCGACAGTAAAAAATTATTTTTTGCAAATTTTACTATAGAAGAGGCAATCCCTGGCGTATTTAAAATTTGCGACAGTATAAAATTAATTTTTGTAAAATTTACTGTAGAAAAGGCATTCCCTGGCGCAATTAAAATTTGCGACAGCAAAAAATTAATTTTTGAAAAATTTACTATAGAAAAGGCAATCCCTGGCGCAATTAAAATTTGCGACAGTAAAAAATTATTTTTTGCAAAATTTACTATAGAAAAGGCAATCCCTGGCGCAATTAAAATTTGCGACAATAAAAAAATATTTTTTGCAAAATTTACTATAGAAGAGGCAATCCCTGGAGTAATTAAAATTTGCGACAGTAAAAAATTATTTTTTGCAAAATTTACTATAGAAACGGCAATCCCTGGCGTATTTAAAATTTGCGACAGTATAAAATTAATTTGTGAAAAATTTACTATAGAAAAGGCAATCCCTGGCGTATTTAAAATTTGCGACAGTATAAAATTATTTTTTGAATAATTTACTGTAGAAAAGGCAATCCCTGGCGTAATTAAAATTTGCGACAGTAAAAAATTATTTTTTGCAAAATTTACTATAAAAAATGCAATCCCTGGCATATTTAAAATTTGCGACAGTAAAAAATTAACTTTTGAAAAATTTACTATAGAAAAGGCAATCCCTGGCGCAATTAAAATTTGCGACTGTAAAAAAATATTTTTTGCAAAATTTACTGTAGAAAAGGCAATCCCTGGCGCAATTAAAATTTTCGACAATAAAAAATTAGTTTTTGAAAAATTTACTATAGAAAAGGCAATCCCTGGCGTATTTAAAATTTGCGACAGTAAAAAATTAATTTTTGAAAAATTTACTATAAAAAGGCAATACCTGGCGCAATTAAAATTTGCGACAGTAAAAAATTATTTTTTGCAAAATTTACAGTAGAAAAGGCAATCCCTGGCGCAATTAAAATTTGCGACAGTAAAAAATTATTTTTTGTAAAATTTACTGTAGAAAAGGCAATCCCTGTCGCAATTAAAATTTGCGACAGTTAAAAATTAATTTTTGAAAAATTTACTATAGAAAAGGCAATCCCTGGCGCAATTAAAATTTGCGATAGTATAAAATTATTTTTTGAATAATTTACTATAGAAAAGGCAATCCCTGGTGCAATTAAAATTTGCGACAGTAAAAAATTATTTTTTTGCAAAATTTACTATAGAAGAGGCAATCCCTGGCGTATTTAAAATTTGCGACAGTAAAAAATTAATTTTTGAAAAATTTACTATAGAAAAAGCAATCCCCGGCGTATTTAAAATTTGCGACAGTAAAAAATTATTTTTTGAATAATTTACTGTAGAAAAGGCAATCCCAGGCGCAATTAAAATTTGCGACAGTAGAAAATTATTTTTTGAAAAATTTACTGTAGAAAAGGCAATCCCTGGCGCAATTAAAATTTGCGACAGTAAAAAATTATTTTTTGAAAAATTTACTATAGAAAAGGCAATCCCTGGCGTAATTAAAATTTGCGACAGTAAAAAATTAGTTTTTGAAAAATTTACTGTAGAAGAGGCAATCCCTGGCGTAATTAAAACTTGCGACAATGAAAAATTATTTTTTGAAAAATTTACTGTAGAAAAGGCAATCCCTGGCGCAACTAAAATTTGCGACAGTAGAAAATTATTTTTTGAAAAATTTACTATAGAAAAGGAAATCCCTGGCGTATTTAAAATTTGCGACAGTATAAAATTAATTTGTGAAAAATTTACTATAGAAAAGGCAATCCCTGGCGAATTTAAAATTTGCGACAGTAAAAAATTATTTTTTGAATAATTTACTGTAGAAAAGGCAATCCCTGGCGCAATTAAAATTTGCGACAGTAAAAAATTATTTCTTGAAAAATTTACTATATAAAAGGCAATCCCTGGCGTAATTAAAATTTGCGACAGTAAAAAATTATTTTTTGAAAAATTTACTATAGAAAGGCAATCCCTGGCGCAATTAAAATTTGCGAAAGTAAAAAATTATTTTTTGCAAAATTTACTATAGAAAAGGCAATCCCTGGCGAATTTAAAATTTGCGACAGTAAAAAATTATTTTTTGAATAATTTACTGTAGAAAAGGCAATCCCTGGCGCAATTAAAATTTGCGACAGTTGAAAATTATTTTTTGAAAAATTTACTGTAGAAAAGGCAATCCCTGGCCCAATTAAAATTTGCGACAGTAAAAAATTATTTTTTGAAAAATTTACTATAGAAAAGGCAATCCCTGGCGTAATTAAAATTTCCGACAGTAAAAAATTAGTTTTTGAAAAATTTACTGTAGAAAAGGCAATCCCTGGCGCAATTAAAATTTGCGACAGTAAAAAATTATTTTTTGAAAAATTTACTGTAACAAAGGCAATCCCTGGCGCAATTAAAATTTGCGACAGTAAAAAATTATTTTTTGAAAAATTTACTATAGAAAAGGCAATCCCTGGCGTAATTAAAATTTGCGACAATAAAAAATTAGTTTTTGAAAAATTTACTGTAGAAAAGGCAATCCCTGGCGTAATTAAAATTTGCGACAGTAAAAATTTTTTTTTTGATAAATTTACTGTAGAAAAGGCAATCCCTGGCGCAATTAAAATTTGCGACAGTAGAAAATTATTTTTTGAAAAATTTACTATAGAAAAGGTAATCCCTGGCGCAATTAAAATTTGCGACAGTAAAAAATTATTTTTTGCAAAATTTACTGTAGAAAAGGCCATCCCTGGCGCAATTAAAATTTGCGACAGTCAAAAATTAATTTTTGAAAAATTTAATGTAGAAAAGGCAATCCGTGGTGCAATTAAAATTTGCGACAGTAAAAAATTATTTTTCAATAATTTACTATAGAAAAGGCAATCCCTGGCGCAATTAAAACTTGCGACAGTAAAAAATTATTTTTTGCAAAATTTACTGTAGAAAAGGCAATCCCTGGCGCAATTAAAATTTGCGACAGTAAAAAATTATTTTTTGAAAAATTTACTACAGAAAAAGCAATCCCTGGCGGATTTAAAATTTGCGACAGTAAAAAATTAATTTTTGAAAAATTTACTATAGAAAAGGCAATCCCTGGCGCAATTAAAATTTGCGACAGTAGAAAATTATTTTTTGAAAAATTTACTATAGAAAAGGCAATCCCTGGCGCAATTAAAATTTGCGACAGTAAAAAATTATTTTTTGCAAAATTTACTATAGAAGAGGAAATCCCTGGCGTATTTAAAATTTGCGACAGTATAAAATTAATTTGTGAAAAATTTACTATAGAAAAGGCAATCCCTGGCGAATTTAAAATTTGCGACAGTAAAAAATTATTTTTTGAATAATTTACTGTAGAAAAGGCAATCCCTGGCGCAATTAAAATTTGCGACAGTAGAAAATTATTTTTTGAAAAATTTACTGTAGAAAAGGCAATCCCTGGCGCAATTAAAATTTGCGACAGTAAAAAATTATTTTTTGCAAAATTTACTGTAGAAAAGGCAATCCCTGGCGCAATTAAAATTTGCGACAGTAAAAAATTATTTTTTGAAAAATTTACTACAGAAAAAGCAATCCCTGGCGGATTTAAAATTTGCGACAGTAAAAAATTAATTTTTGAAAAATTTACTATAGAAAAGGCAATCCCTGGCGCAATTAAAATTTGCGACAGTAGAAAATTATTTTTTGAAAAATTTACTATAGAAAAGGCAATCCCTGGCGCAATTAAAATTTGCGACAGTAAAAAATTATTTTTTGCAAAATTTACTATAGAAGAGGAAATCCCTGGCGTATTTAAAATTTGCGACAGTATAAAATTAATTTGTGAAAAATTTACTATAGAAAAGGCAATCCCTGGCGAATTTAAAATTTGCGACAGTAAAAAATTATTTTTTGAATAATTTACTGTAGAAAAGGCAATCCCTGGCGCAATTAAAATTTGCGACAGTAGAAAATTATTTTTTGAAAAATTTACTGTAGAAAAGGCAATCCCTGGCGGAATTAAAATTTGCGACAGTAAAAAATTATTTTTTGAAAAATTTACTATAGAAAGGCAATCCCTGGCGTAATTAAAATTTGCGACAGAAAAAAATTAGTTTTTGAAAAATTTACTGTAGAAAAGGCAATCCCTGGCGTAATTAAAATTTCCGACAATGAAAAATTATTTTTTGAAAAATTTACTGTAGAAAAGGCAATCCCTGGCGCAATTAAAATTTGCGACAGTAGAAAATTATTTTTTGAAAAATTTACTATAGAAAAGGCAAACCCTGGCGTAATTAAAATTTGCGAAAGTAAAAAATTATTTCTTGAAAAATTTACTATAGAAAAGGCAATCCCTGGCGTAATTAAAATTTGCGACAGTAAAAAATTATTTTTTGAAAAATTTACTATAGAAAAGGCAATCCCTGGCGCAATTAAAATTTGCGACAGTAAAAAATTATTTTTTGCAAAATTTACTATAGAAGAGGCAATCCCTGGCGTGTTTAAAATTTGCGACAGTATAAAATTAATTTGTGAAAAATTTACTATAGAAAAGGCAATCCCTGGCGAATTTAAAATTTGCGACAGTAAAAAATTATTTTTTGAATAATTTACTGTAGAAAAGGCAATCCCTGGCGCAATTAAAATTTGCGACAGTAGAAAATTATTTTTTGAAAAATTTACTGTAGAAAAGGCAATCCCTGGCGCAATTAAAATTTGCGACAGTAAAATATTATTTTTTGAAAAATTTACTATAGAAAAGGCAATCCCTGGCGTAATTAAAATTTGCGACAGTAAAAAATTAGTTTTTGAAAAATTTACTGTAGAAAAGGCAATCCCTGGCGCAATTAAAATTTGCGACAGAAAAAAATTATTTTTTGAAAAATTTACTGTAGAAAAGGCAATCCCTGGCGCAATTAAAATTTGCGACAGTAAAAAATTATTTTTTGAAAAATTTACTATAGAAAAGGCAATCCCTGGCGTAATTAAAATTTGCGACAATAAAAAATTAGTTTTTGAAAAATTTACTGTAGAAAAGGCAATCCCTGGCGTAATTAAAATTTGTTACAGTAAAAATTTTTTTTTTGATAAATTTACTGTAGAAAAGGCAATCCCTGGCGCAATTAAAATTTGCGACAGTAGAAAATTATTTTTTGAAAAATTTACTATAGAAAAGGTAATCCCTGACGCAATTAAAATTTTCGACAGTGAAAAATTATTTTTTGCAAAATTTACTATAGAAGAGGCAATCCCTGGCGTGTTTAAAATTTGCGACAGTATAAAATTAATTTGTGAAAAATTTACTATAGAAAAGGCAATCCCTGGCGAATTTAAAATTTGCGACAGTAAAAAATTAATTTGTGAAAAATTTACTATAGAAAAGGCAATCCCTGGCGTATTTAAAATTTGCGACAGTATAAAATTATTTTTTGAATAATTTACTGTAGAAAAGGCAATCCCTGGCGTAATTAAAATTTGCGACAGTAAAAAATTATTTTTTGCAAAATTTACTATAAAAAATGCAATCCCTGGCGCAATTAAAATTTGCTACAGTAAAAAATTATGTTTTGCAAAATTTACTATAGAAAAGGCAATCCCTGGCGTATTTAAAATTTGCGACAGTAAAAAATTATTTTTTGCGAAATTTACTATAGAAAAGGCAATCCCTGGCGCAATTAAAATTTCCGACAGTATAAAATTATTTTTTGAAAAATTTACTATAGAAAAGGCAATCCCTGGCGCAGTTAAAACTTGCGACAGTAAAAAATTATTTTTTGTAAAATTTACTGTAGAAAAAGCAATCCCTGGCCCAATTAAAATTTGCGACAGTAGAAAATTATTTTTTGAAAAATTTACTGTAGAAAAGGCAATCCCTGGCGTAATTAAAATTTTCGAGAGTAAAAAATTATTTTTTGCAAAAATTACTATAGAAAAGGCAATTCCTGTCGCAATTAAAATTTGCGACAGTAAAAAATTATTTTTTGCAAATTTTACTATAGAAGAGGCAATCCCTGGCGTATTTAAAATTTGCGACAGTATAAAATTAATTTTTGTAAAATTTACTGTAGAAAAGGCAATCCCTGGCGCAATTAAAATTTGCGACAGTATATAATTATTTTTTGAAAAATTTACTATAGAAAAGGCAATCCCTGGCGCATTTAAAACTTGCGACAGTAAAAAATTATTTTTTGTAAAATTTACTGTAGAAAAGGCAATCCCTGGCGTATTTAAAATTTGCGACAGTAAAAAATTATTTTTTGCAAAATTTACTATAGAAAAGGCAATCCCTGTCCTAATTAAAATTTGCGACAGCAAAAAATTATTTTTTGCAAATTTTACTATAGAAGCGGCAATCCCTGGCGTATTTAAAATTTGCGACAGTATAAAATTAATTTTTGTAAAATTTACTGTAGAAAAGGCAATCCCTGGCGCAATTAAAATTTGCGACAGCAAAAAATTAATTTTTGAAAAATTTACTATAGAAAAGGCAATCCCTGGCGCAATTAAAATTTGCGACAGTAAAAAATTATTTTTTGCAAAATTTACTATAGAAAAGGCAATCCCTGGCGCAATTAAAATTTGCGACAATAAAAAAATATTTTTTGCAAAATTTGCTATAGAAGAGGCAATCCCAGGAGTAATTAAAATTTGCGACAGTAAAAAATTATTTTTTGCAAAATTTACTATAGAAACGGCAATCCCTGGCGTATTTAAAATTTGCGACAGTATAAAATAAATTTGTGAAAAATTTACTATAGAAAAGGCAATCCCTGGCGTATTTAAAATTTGCGACAGTATAAAATTATTTTTTGAATAATTTACTGTAGAAAAGGCAATCCCTGGCGTAATTAAAATTTGCGACAGTAAAAAATTATTTTTTGCAAAATTTACTATAAAAAATGCAATCCCTGGCATATTTAAAATTTGCGACAGTAAAAAATTAACTTTTGAAAAATTTACTATAGAAAAGGCAATCCCTGGCGCAATTAAAATTTGCGACTGTAAAAAAATATTTTTTGCAAAATTTACTGTAGAAAAGGCAATCCCTGGCGCAATTAAAATTTTCGACAATAAAAAATTAGTTTTTGAAAAATTTACTATAGAAAAGGCAATCCCTGGCGTATTTAAAATTTGCGACAGTAAAAAATTAATTTTTGAAAAATTTACTATAAAAAGGCAATACCTGGCGCAATTAAAATTTGCGACAGTAAAAAATTATTTTTTGCAAAATTTACAGTAGAAAAGGCAATCCCTGGCGCAATTAAAATTTGCGACAGTAAAAAATTATTTTTTGTAAAATTTACTGTAGAAAAGGCAATCCCTGTCGCAATTAAAATTTGCGACAGTTAAAAATTAATTTTTGAAAAATTTACTATAGAAAAGGCAATCCCTGGCGCAATTAAAATTTGCGATAGTATAAAATTATTTTTTGAATAATTTACTATAAAAAAGGCAATCCCTGGTGCAATTAAAATTTGCGACAGTAAAAAATTATTTTTTTGCAAAATTTACTATAGAAGAGGCAATCCCTGGCGTATTTAAAATTTGCGACAGTAAAAAATTAATTTTTGAAAAATTTACTATAGAAAAAGCAATCCCCGGCGTATTTAAAATTTGCGACAGTAAAAAATTATTTTTTGAATAATTTACTGTAGAAAAGGCAATCCCAGGCGCAATTAAAATTTGCGACAGTAGAAAATTATTTTTTGAAAAATTTACTGTAGAAAAGGCAATCCCTGGCGCAATTAAAATTTGCGACAGTAAAAAATTATTTTTTGAAAAATTTACTATAGAAAAGGCAATCCCTGGCGTAATTAAAATTTGCGACAGTAAAAAATTAGTTTTTGAAAAATTTACTGTAGAAGAGGCAATCCCTGGCGTAATTAAAACTTGCGACAATGAAAAATTATTTTTTGAAAAATTTACTGTAGAAAAGGCAATCCCTGGCGCAACTAAAATTTGCGACAGTAGAAAATTATTTTTTGAAAAATTTACTATAGAAAAGGAAATCCCTGGCGTATTTAAAATTTGCGACAGTATAAAATTAATTTGTGAAAAATTTACTATAGAAAAGGCAATCCCTGGCGAATTTAAAATTTGCGACAGTAAAAAATTATTTTTTGAATAATTTACTGTAGAAAAGGCAATCCCTGGCGCAATTAAAATTTGCGACAGTAAAAAATTATTTCTTGAAAAATTTACTATATAAAAGGCAATCCCTGGCGTAATTAAAATTTGCGACAGTAAAAAATTATTTTTTGAAAAATTTACTATAGAAAGGCAATCCCTGGCGCAATTAAAATTTGCGAAAGTAAAAAATTATTTTTTGCAAAATTTACTATAGAAAAGGCAATCCCTGGCGAATTTAAAATTTGCGACAGTAAAAAATTATTTTTTGAATAATTTACTGTAGAAAAGGCAATCCCTGGCGCAATTAAAATTTGCGACAGTTGAAAATTATTTTTTGAAAAATTTACTGTAGAAAAGGCAATCCCTGGCCCAATTAAAATTTGCGACAGTAAAAAATTATTTTTTGAAAAATTTACTATAGAAAAGGCAATCCCTGGCGTAATTAAAATTTCCGACAGTAAAAAATTAGTTTTTGAAAAATTTACTGTAGAAAAGGCAATCCCTGGCGCAATTAAAATTTGCGACAGTAAAAAATTATTTTTTGAAAAATTTACTGTAACAAAGGCAATCCCTGGCGCAATTAAAATTTGCGACAGTAAAAAATTATTTTTTGAAAAATTTACTATAGAAAAGGCAATCCCTGGCGTAATTAAAATTTGCGACAATAAAAAATTAGTTTTTGAAAAATTTACTGTAGAAAAGGCAATCCCTGGCGTAATTAAAATTTGCGACAGTAAAAATTTTTTTTTTGATAAATTTACTGTAGAAAAGGCAATCCCTGGCGCAATTAAAATTTGCGACAGTAGAAAATTATTTTTTGAAAAATTTACTATAGAAAAGGTAATCCCTGGCGCAATTAAAATTTGCGACAGTAAAAAATTATTTTTTGCAAAATTTACTGTAGAAAAGGCCATCCCTGGCGCAATTAAAATTTGCGACAGTAAAAAATTAATTTTTGAAAAATTTAATGTAGAAAAGGCAATCCCTGGTGCAATTAAAATTTGCGACAGTAAAAAATTATTTTTCAATAATTTACTATAGAAAAGGCAATCCCTGGCGCAATTAAAATTTGCGACAGTAAAAAATTATTTTTTGCAAAATTTACTGTAGAAAAGGCAATCCCTGGCGCAATTAAAATTTGCGACAGTAAAAAATTATTTTTTGAAAAATTTACTACAGAAAAAGCAATCCCTGGCGGATTTAAAATTTGCGACAGTAAAAAATTAATTTTTGAAAAATTTACTATAGAAAAGGCAATCCCTGGCGCAATTAAAATTTGCGACAGTAGAAAATTATTTTTTGAAAAATTTACTATAGAAAAGGCAATCCCTGGCGCAATTAAAATTTGCGACAGTAAAAAATTATTTTTTGCAAAATTTACTATAGAAGAGGAAATCCCTGGCGTATTTAAAATTTGCGACAGTATAAAATTAATTTGTGAAAAATTTACTATAGAAAAGGCAATCCCTGGCGAATTTAAAATTTGCGACAGTAAAAAATTATTTTTTGAATAATTTACTGTAGAAAAGGCAATCCCTGGCGCAATTAAAATTTGCGACAGTAGAAAATTATTTTTTGAAAAATTTACTGTAGAAAAGGCAATCCCTGGCGGAATTAAAATTTGCGACAGTAAAAAATTATTTTTTGAAAAATTTACTATAGAAAGGCAATCCCTGGCGTAATTAAAATTTGCGACAGAAAAAAATTAGTTTTTGAAAAATTTACTGTAGAAAAGGCAATCCCTGGCGTAATTAAAATTTCCGACAATGAAAAATTATTTTTTGAAAAATTTACTGTAGAAAAGGCAATCCCTGGCGCAATTAAAATTTGCGACAGTAGAAAATTATTTTTTGAAAAATTTACTATAGAAAAGGCAAACCCTGGCGTAATTAAAATTTGCGAAAGTAAAAAATTATTTCTTGAAAAATTTACTATAGAAAAGGCAATCCCTGGCGTAATTAAAATTTGCGACAGTAAAAAATTATTTTTTGAAAAATTTACTATAGAAAAGGCAATCCCTGGCGCAGTTAAAATTTGCGACAGTAAAAAATTATTTTTTGCAAAATTTACTATAGAAGAGGCAATCCCTGGCGTGTTTAAAATTTGCGACAGTATAAAATTAATTTGTGAAAAATTTACTATAGAAAAGGCAATCCCTGGCGAATTTAAAATTTGCGACAGTAAAAAATTATTTTTTGAATAATTTACTGTAGAAAAGGCAATCCCTGGCGCAATTAAAATTTGCGACAGTAGAAAATTATTTATTGAAAAATTTACTGTAGAAAAGGCAATCCCTGGCGCAATTAAAATTTGCGACAGTAAAATATTATTTTTTGAAAAATTTACTATAGAAAAGGCAATCCCTGGCGTAATTAAAATTTGCGACAGTAAAAAATTAGTTTTTGAAAAATTTACTGTAGAAAAGGCAATCCCTGGCGCAATTAAAATTTGCGACAGAAAAAAATTATTTTTTGAAAAATTTACTGTAGAAAAGGCAATCCCTGGCGCAATTAAAATTTGCGACAGTAAAAAATTATTTTTTGAAAAATTTACTATAGAAAAGGCAATCCCTGGCGTAATTAAAATTTGCGACAATAAAAAATTAGTTTTTGAAAAATTTACTGTAGAAAAGGCAATCCCTGGCGTAATTAAAATTTGTTACAGTAAAAATTTTTTTTTTGATAAATTTACTGTAGAAAAGGCAATCCCTGGCGCAATTAAAATTTGCGACAGTAGAAAATTATTTTTTGAAAAATTTACTATAGAAAAGGTAATCCCTGACGCAATTAAAATTTTCGACAGTGAAAAATTATTTTTTGCAAAATTTACTGTAGAAAGGGCCATCCCTGGCGCAATTAAAATTTGCGACAGTAAAAAATTAATTTTTGAAAAATTTAATGTAGAAAAGGCAATCCCTGGTGCAATTAAAATTTGCGACAGTAAAAAATTATTTTTTCAATAATTTACTATAGAAAAGGCAATCCCTGGCGCAATTAAAATTTGCGACAGTAAAAAATTATTTTTTGCAAAATTTACTGTAGAAAAGGCAATCCCTGGCGCAATTAAAATTTGCGACAGTAAAAAATTATTTTTTGAAAAATTTACTATAGAAAAGGCATTCCCTGGCGTATTTAAAATTTTCGACAGTATAAAATTAGTTTTTGAGTAATTTACTATAGAAAAGGAAATCCCTGGCGCAATTAAAATTTGCACCAGTAAAAAATTATTTTTTGCAAAATTTACTATAGAAAAGGTAATCCCTGGCGTGTTTAAAATTTGCCACAATAAAAAATTAATTTGTGAAAAATTTACTATAGAAAAGGCAATCCCTGGCGTAATTAAAATTTGCGACAGTAAAAAATTATTTTTTGAAAAATTTACTGTAGAAAAGGCAATCCCTGGCGTAATTAAAATTTGCGACAGTAAAAAATTAGTTTTTGAAAAATTTACTGTAGAAAAGGCAATGCCTGGCGCAATTAAAATTTGCGACAGTAGAAAATTATTTTTTGAAAAATTTACTATAGAAAAGGCAATCCTTGGCGTAATTAAAATTTGCGACAGTAAAAAATTGTTTTTGAAAAATTTACTATAGAAAAGGCAATCCCTGGCGTATTTAAAATTGGCGACAGTATAAAATTATTTTTGAATAATTTACTATAGAAAAGGCAATCCTGGCGCAATTAAAATTTGCGGACAGTAAAAAATTATTTTTTGAAACAATTTACTATAGAAAAGGCAATCCCTGACGCAATTAAAATTTGCGACAGTAAAAAAATATTTTTTGCAAAATTTACTATAGAAGAGGCAATCCCTGGCGTATTTAAAATTTGCGACAGTATAAAATTAATTTGTGAAAAATTTACTATAGAAAAGGCAATCACTGGCGTATTTAAAATTTGCGACAGTAAAAAATTATTTTTTGAATATTTACTGTAGAAAAGGCAATCCCTGGCGCAATTAAAATTTGCGACAAGTAGAAAATTATTTTTTGAAAAATTTACTGTAGAAAAGGTCATCCCTGGCGCAATTAAAATTTGCGACAGTAAAAAATTATTTTTTGAAAAATTTACTATAGAAAAGGCAATCCCTGGCGCAATTAAAATTTGCGACAGTATAAAATTATTTTTTGAAAAAATTTACTATAGAAAAGGCAATCCCTGGCGCAATTAAAATTTGCGACAGTAGAAAATTATTTTTTGAAAAATTTACAATAGAAAAGGCAATCCCTGGCGGATTTAAAATTTGCGACAGTAAAAAATTATTTTTTGAATAATTTACTATAGAAAAGGCAATCCCTGGCGCAATTAAAATTTGCGACAGTAAAATATTAATTTTGAAAAATTTACTGTAGAAAAGGTAATCTTTGGCGCAATTAAAACTTACGAGAGTAAAAAATTATTTTTTGTAAAATTTACTATAGAAAATGCAATCCCATGGCGTAAGTAAAATTTTCGACAGTAAAAAATTAATTTTTGAAAAAAATTTTATAGAAAAGTAATCCCTCGCAATTAAAACTTGCGACAGTAAAAAATTATTTTTTGTAAAATTTACTGTAGAAAAGGCAATCCCTGGCGCAATTAAATTGTGCGACAGTAAAAAATTAAGTCTTGAAAAATTTACTATAGAAAAGGCAATCCCTGGCGCAATTAAAATTGCGACAGTAAAAAATTATTTTTTGCAAAATTTACTATAGAAAAGGCAATCCCTGGCGCAATTAAAATTTGCGACAGTAAAAAAATTATTTTTTGCAAAATTTACTATAGAAGAGGCAATACCTGGCGTACTTAAAATTTGCGACAGTATAAAATTAATTTTTGTAAAATTTACTGTAGAAAAGGCAATCCCTGGCGCAATTAAAATTTGCGACGGGAAAAAATTAATTTTTGAAAAATTTACTATAGAAAAGGCAATCCCTGGCGCAATTAAAATTTACGACAGTAAAAAATTATTTTTTGAATAATTTACTATAGAAAAGGAAATCCCTGGCGCAATTAAAATTTGCGACAGTAAAATATTAATTTTTGAAAAATTTACTGTAGAAAAGGTAATCTTTGGCGCAATTAAAACTTACGACAGTAAAAAATTGTTTTTTGTAAAATTTACTATAGAAAAGGCAATCCCTGGCGTAATTAAAATTTTCAACCGTAAAAAAATTAATTTTTGAAAAAAATTTTATAGAAAAGTAATCCCTGGCGCAATTAAAACTTGCGACAGTAAAAAATTATTTTTTGTAAAATTTACTGTAGAAAAGGCAATCCCTGGCGCAATTAAATGTGCGACAGTAAAAAATTAATTTTTGAAAAATTTACTATAGAAAAGGCAATCCCTGGCGCAATTAAAATTTGCGACAGTAAAAAATTATTTTTTGCAAAATTTACTATAGAAAAGGCAATCCCTGGCGCAATTAAAAATTTGCGACAGTAAAAAATTATTTTTTGCAAAATTTACTATAGAAGAGGCAATCCCTGGCGTATTTAAAATTTGCGACAGTATAAAATTAATTTTTGTAAAATTTACTGTAGAAAAGGCAATCCCTGGCGCAATTAAAATTTGCGACAGCAAAAAATTAATTTTGAAAAATTTACTATAGAAAAGGCAATCCCTGGCGTATTTAAAATTTGCGACAGTATAAAATTATTTTTTGAATAATTTACTGTAGAAAAGGCACTCCCTGGCGTAATTAAAATTTGCGACAGTAAAAAATTATTTTTTGCAAATTTTACTATAGAAAGGCAATCCCTGGCGCAATTAAAATTTGCGAAAGTAAAAAATTATTTTTTGCAAAATTTACTATAGAAAAGGCAAACCCTGCGTATTTAAAATTTGCGACAGTAAAAAATTATTTTTTGCAAAATTTACTATAGAAAAGGCAATCCTTGGCGCAATTAAAATTTGCGACAGTAAAAAACTAATTTTTGAAATTTTTACTATAGAAAAGGCAATGCCTGCCGCAATTAAAATTTGCGACAGTAAAAAATTATTTTTTGCAAAATTTACTGTAGAATGGGCAATCCATGGCGCAATTAAAATTTGCAACAGTAGAAAATTATTTTTGAAAAATTTACTGTAGAAAAGGCAATCCCTGGCGTAATTAAAATTTTCGAGAGTAAAAAAATATTTTTTGCAAAATTTACTATAGAAAAGGCAATCCCTGGCGTATTTAAAATTTGTGACAGTAAAAAATTATTTTTTGCAAAATTTACTATTGAAAAGGCAATCCCTGGCGCAATTAAAATTTGCGACAGTATAAAATTATTTTTTTGAAAAAATTTACTATAGAAAAGGCAATCCCTGGCGCAATTAAAATTTGCGACAGTAAAAAATTATTTTTTGAAAAGTTTACTATAGAAAAGGCAATTCCTGGCGTATTTAAAATTTGCGACAGTAAAAAATTATTTTTTGCAAAATTTACTATAGAAAAGGCAATCCCTGGCGCAATTAAAATTTGCGACAGTACAAAACTATTTTTTGAAAAAATTTACTATAGAAAAGGCAATCCCTGGCGCAATTAAAATTTGCGACAGTAAGAAATTATTTTTTTGCAAAATTTACGATAGAAAAGGCAATCCCTGGCGCAATTAAAACTTGCGATAGTAAAAAATTATTTTTTGTAAAATTTACTGTAGAAAAGGCAATCCCTGGCGCAATTAAAATGTGCGACAGTAAAAAATTATTTTTTGAAAAATTTACTATATAAAAGGCAATCCCTGGCGCAATTAAAATTTGCGACAGTATAAAATTATTTTTGAAAAATTTACTATAGACAAGGCAATCCCTGGCGCAATTAAAACTTGCGACAATAAAAACTTATTTTTTGTAAAATTTACTACAGAAAAGGCAATCTCTGGCGCAATTAAAATTTGGGACAGTAAAAAATTATTTTTTGCAAAATTTACTATAGAAAAGGCAATCCTTGGCGCAATTAAAATTTGCGACAGTATAAAAATTATTTTTTGCAAAATTTACTATAGAAAAGGCAATCCTTGGCGCAATTAAAATTTGCGACTGTATAAAATTATTTTTGAAAAATTTACTATAGAAAAGGCAATCCCTGGCGCAATTAAAACTTGCGACAGTAAAAAATTATTTTTTGTAAAATTTACTGTAGAAAAGGAAATCCCTGTCGCAATTAAAATTTGCGACAGTAAAAAACTAATTTTTGAAATTTTTACTATAGAAAAGGCAATCCTTGCCGCAATTAAAATTTGCGACAGTAAAAAATTATTTTTTGCAAAATTTACTGTAGAATGGGCAATCCATGGCGCAATTAAAATTTGCGACAGTAGAAAATTATTTTTTGAAAAATTTACTGTAGAAAAGGCAATCCCTGGCGTAATTAAAATTTTCGAGAGTAAAAAAATATTTTTTGCAAAATTTACTATAGAAAAGGCAATCCCTGGCGTATTTAAAATTTGTGACAGTAAAAAATTATTTTTTGCAAAATTTACTATTGAAAAGGCAATCCCTGGCGCAATTAAAATTTGCGACAGTATAAAATTATTTTTTTGAAAAAATTTACTATAGAAAAGGCAATCCCTGGCGCAATTAAAATTTGCGACAGTAAAAAATTATTTTTTGAAAAATTTACTATAGAAAAGGCAATTCCTGGCGTATTTAAAATTTGCGACAGTAAAAAATTATTTTTTGCAAAATTTACTATAGAAAAGGCAATCCCTGGCGCAATTAAAATTTGCGACAGTACAAAACTATTTTTTGAAAAAATTTACTATAGAAAAGGCAATCCCTGGCGCAATTAAAATTTGCGACAGTAAGAAATAATTTTTTTGTAAAATTTACTATAGAAAAGGCAATCCCTGGCGCAATTAAAACTTGCGATAGTAAAAAATTATTTTTTGTAAAATTTACTGTAGAAAAGGCAATCCCTGGCGCAATTAAAATGTGCGACAGTAAAAAATTATTTTTTGAAAAATTTACTATATAAAAGGCAATCCCTGGCGCAATTAAAATTTGCGACAGTATAAAATTATTTTTTGAAAAATTTACTATAGAAAAGGCAATCCCTGGCGCAATTAAAACTTGCGACAATAAAAACTTATTTTTTGTAAAATTTACTACAGAAAAGGCAATCTCTGGCGCAATTAAAATTTGGGACAGTAAAAAATTATTTTTTGCAAAATTTACTATAGAAAAGGCAATCCCTGGCGTATTTAAAATTTGCGACAGTAAAAAATTATTTTTTGCAAAATTTACTATAGAAAAGTCAATCCCTGGCGCAATTAAAATTGGCGACATTATAAAATTATTTTTTGAAAAATTTACTATAGAAAAGGCAATCCCTGGCGCAATTAAAATTTTCGACAGTAAAAAATTATTTGTTGAAAAAATTTACTGTAGAAAAGGCAATCCCTGGCGCAATTAAAATTTGCGACAGTAGAAAATTATTTTTTGAAAAATTTACTGTAGAAAAGGCAATCCCTGGCGCAATTAAAATTTGCGACAGTAAAAAATTAATTTTTGAAAAATTTACTACAGAAAAGGCAATCCCTGGCGCAATTAAAACTTGCGACAATAAAAACTTATTTTTTGTAAAATTTACTATAGAAAAGACAATCTCTGGCGCAATTAAAATTTGGGACAGTAAAAAATTATGTTTTGCAAAATTTACTATAGAAAAGGCAATCCCAGGCGTATTTAAAATTTGCGACAGTAAAAAATTATTTTTTGCAAAATTTACTATAGAAAAGTCAATCCCTGGCGCAATTAAAATTTGCGACAGTATAAAATTATTTTTTGAAAAATTTACTATAGAAAAGGCAATCCCTGGCGCAATTAAAATTTTCGACAGTAAAAAATTATTTGTTGAACTATTTACTGTAGAAAAGGCAATCCCTGGCGCAATTAAAATTTTCGACAGTAAAAAATTATTTGTTGAACTATTTACTGTAGAAAAGGCAATCCCTGGCGCAATTAAAATTTGCGACAGTAGAAAATTATTTTTTGAAAAATTTACTGTAGAAAAGGCAATCCCTGGCGCAATTAAAATTTGCGACAGTAAAAAATTAATTTTTGAAAAAAATTTTATAGAAAAGTAATCCCTGGCGCAATTAAAACTTGCGACAGTAAAAAATTATTTGTTGAACTATTTACTGTAGAAAAGGCAATCCCTGGCGCAATTAAAATTTTCGACAGTAAAAAATTATTTGTTGAACTATTTACTGTAGAAAAGGCAATCCCTGGCGCAATTAAAATTTGCGACAGTAGAAAATTATTTTTTGAAAAATTTACTGTAGAAAAGGCAATCCCTGGCGCAATTAAAATTTGCGACAGTAAAAAATTAATTTTTGAAAAAAATTTTATAGAAAAGTAATCCCTGGCGCAATTAAAACTTGCGACAGTAAAAAATTATTTGTTGAACTATTTACTGTAGAAAAGGCAATCCCTGGCGCAATTAAAATTTGCGACAGTAGAAAATTATTTTTTGAAAAATTTACTGTAGAAAAGGCAATCCCTGGCGCAATTAAAATTTGCGACAGTAAAAAATTAATTTTTGAAAAAATTTTTATAGAAAAGTAATCCCTGGCGCAATTAAAACTTGCGACAGTAAAAAATTATTTGTTGAACTATTTACTGTAGAAAAGGCAATCCCTGGCGCAATTAAAATTTTCGACAGTAAAAAATTATTTGTTGAACTATTTACTGTAGAAAAGGCAATCCCTGGCGCAATTAAAATTTGCGACAGTAGAAAATTATTTTTTGAAAAATTTACTGTAGAAAAGGCAATCCCTGGCGCAATTAAAATTTGCGACAGTAAAAAATTAATTTTTGAAAAAAATTTTATAGAAAAGTAATCCCTGGCGCAATTAAAACTTGCGACAGTAAAAAATTATTTGTTGAACTATTTACTGTAGAAAAGGCAATCCCTGGCGCAATTAAAATTTGCGACAGTAGAAAATTATTTTTTGAAAAATTTACTGTAGAAAAGGCAATCCCTGGCGCAATTAAAATTTGCGACAGTAAAAAATTAATTTTTGAAAAAAATTTTATAGAAAAGTAATCCCTGGCGCAATTAAAACTTGCGACAGTAAAAAATTATTTGTTGAACTATTTACTGTAGAAAAGGCAATCCCTGGCGCAATTAAAATTTTCGACAGTAAAAAATTATTTGTTGAACTATTTACTGTAGAAAAGGCAATCCCTGGCGCAATTAAAATTTGCGACAGTAGAAAATTATTTTTTGAAAAATTTACTGTAGAAAAGGCAATCCCTGGCGCAATTAAAATTTGCGACAGTAAAAAATTAATTTTTGAAAAAAATTTTATAGAAAAGTAATCCCTGGCGCAATTAAAACTTGCGACAGTAAAAAATTATTTGTTGAACTATTTACTGTAGAAAAGGCAATCCCTGGCGCAATTAAAATTTTCGACAGTAAAAAATTATTTGTTGAACTATTTACTGTAGAAAAGGCAATCCCTGGCGCAATTAAAATTTGCGACAGTAGAAAATTATTTTTGAAAAATTTACTGTAGAAAAGGCAATCCCTGGCGCAATTAAAATTTGCGACAGTAAAAAATTAATTTTTGAAAAAAATTTTATAGAAAAGTAATCCCTGGCGCAATTAAAACTTGCGACAGTAAAAAATTATTTGTTGAACTATTTACTGTAGAAAAGGCAATCCCTGGCGCAATTAAAATTTTCGACAGTAAAAAATTATTTGTTGAACTATTTACTGTAGCAAAGGCAATCCCTGGCGCAATTAAAATTTGCGACAGTAGAAAATTATTTTTTGAAAAATTTACTGTAGAAAAGGCAATCCCTGGCGCAATTAAAATTTGCGACAGTAAAAAATTAATTTTTGAAAAAAATTTTATAGAAAAGTAATCCCTGGCGCAATTAAAACTTGCCACAGTAAAAAATTATTTGTTGAACTATTTACTGTAGAAAAGGCAATCCCTGGCGCAATTAAAATTTGCGACAGTAGAAAATTATTTTTTGAAAAATTTACTGTAGAAAAGGCAATCCCTGGCGCAATTAAAATTTGCGACAGTAAAAAATTAATTTTTGAAAAAAATTTTATAGAAAAGTAATCCCTGGCGCAATTAAAACTTGCGACAGTAAAAAATTATTTGTTGAACTATTTACTGTAGAAAAGGTAATCCCTGGCGCAATTAAAATTTTCGACAGTAAAAAATTATTTGTTGAACTATTTACTGTAGAAAAGGCAATCCCTGGCGCAATTAAAATTTGCGACAGTAGAAAATTATTTTTTGAAAAATTTACTGTAGAAAAGGCAATCCCTGGCGCAATTAAAATTTGCGACAGTAAAAAATTAATTTTTGAAAAAAATTTTATAGAAAAGTAATCCCTGGCGCAATTAAAACTTGCGACAGTAAAAAATTTTTTTTGTAAAATTTACTGTAGAAAAGGCAATCCCTGGCGCAATTAAAATGTGCGACAGTAAAAAATTAATTTTTGAAAAATTTACTATAGAAAAGGCAATCCCTGGCGCAATTAAAATTTGCGACAGTAAAAAATTAATTTTTGAAAAATTTACTACAGAAAAGGCAATCCCTGGCGCAATTAAAACTTGCGACAATAAAAACTTATTTTTTGTAAAATTTACTATAGAAAAGGCAATCTCTGGCTCAATTAAAATTTGGGACAGTAAAAAATTATTTTTTGCAAAATTTACTATAGAAAAGGCAATCCCTGGCGCAATTAAAATTTGCGACAGTAAAAAATTATTTTTTGCAAAATTTACTATAGAAAAGGCAATCCCTGGCGCAATTAAAATTTGCGACAGTAAAAAATTATTTTTTGCAAAATTTACTATAGAAGAGGCAATCCCTGGCGTATTTAAAATTTGCGACAGTATAAAATTAATTTTTGTAAAATTTACTGTAGAAAAGGCAATCCCTGGCGGAATTAAAATTTGCGACAGCAAAAAATTAATTTTTGAAAAATTTACTTTAGAAAAGGCAATCCCTGGCGCAGTTAAAATTTGCGTCAGTAAAAAATTATTTTTTGCAAAATTTACTATAGAAAAGGCAATCCCTGGCGGAATTAAAATTTGCGACAATAAAAAATTATTTTTTTGCAAAATTTACTAAAGAAGGGGCAATCCCTGGCGTAATTAAAATTTGCGACAGTAAAAAATTATTTTTTGCAAAATTTACTATAGAAAAGGCAATCCCTGGCGTATTTAAAATTTGCGACAATATAAAATTAATTTGTGAAAAATTTACTATAGAAAAGGCAATCCCTGGCGTATTTAAAATTTGCGACAGTATAAAATTATTTTTTGAATAATTTACTGTAGAAAAGGCACTCCCTGGGGTAATTAAAATTTGCGACAGTAAAAAATTATTTTTGCAAATTTTACTATAGAAAAGGCAATCCCTGGCGCAATTAAAATTTGCGACAGTAAAAAATTATTTTTTGCAAAATTTACTATAGAAAAGGCAAACCCTGGCGTATTTAAAATTTGCGACAGTAAAAAATTATTTTTTGCAAAATTTACTATAGAAAAGGCAATCCCTGGCGCAATTAAAATTTGCGACTGTATAAAATTATTTTTTGAAAAATTTACTATAGAAAAGGCAATCCCTGGCGCAATTAAAACTTGCGACAGTAAAAAATTATTTTTTGTAAAATTTACTGTAGAAAAGGAAATCCCTGTCGCAATTAAAATTTGCGACAGTAAAAAACTAATTTTTGAAATATTTACTATAGAAAAGGCAATCCCTGCCGCAATTAAAATTTGCGACAGTAAAAAATTATTTTTTGCAAAATTTACTGTAGAATGGGCAATCCATGGCGCAATTAAAATTTGCGACAGTAGAAAATTATTTTTTGAAAAATTTACTGTAGAAAAGGCAATCCCTGGCGTAATTAAAATTTTCGAGAGTAAAAAATTATTTTTTGCAAAATTTACTATAGAAAAGGCAATCCCTGGCGTATTTAAAATTTGTGACAGTAAAAAATTATATTTTGCAAAATGTACTATTGAAAAGGCAATCCCTGGCGCAATTAAAATTTGCGACAGTATAAAATTATTTTTTTGAAAAAATTTACTATAGAAAAGGCAATCCCTGGCGCAATTAAAATTTGCGACAGTAAAAAAATTATTTTTTGAAAAATTTACTATAGAAAAGGCAATTCCTGGCGTATTTAAAATTTGCAACAGTAAAAAATTATTTTTTGCAAAATTTACTATAGAAAAGGCAATCCCTGGCGCAATTAAAATTTGCGACAGTATAAAATTATTTTTTGAAAAAATTTACTATAGAAAAGGCAATCCCTGGCGCAATTAAAATTTGCGACAGTAAGAAATTATTTTTTTGCAAAATTTACTATAGAAAAGGCAATCCCTGGTGCAATTAAAACTTGCGATAGTAAAAAATTATTTTTTGTAAAATTTACTGTAGAAAAGGCAATCCCTGGCGCAATTAAAATGTGCGACAGTAACAAATTATTTTTTGAAAAATTTACTATATAAAAGGCAATCCCTGGCGCAATTAAAATTTGCGACAGTATAAAATTATTTTTTGCAAAATTTACTATAGAAAAGGCAATCCCTGGCGGAATTAAAATTTGCGACAATAAAAAATTATTTTTTGCAAAATTTACTAAAGAAGGGGCAATCCCTGGCGTAATTAAAATTTGCGACAGTAAAAAATTATTTTTTGCAAAATTTACTATAGAAAAGGCAATCCCTGGCGTATTTAAAATTTGCGACAATATAAAATTAATTTGTGAAAAATTTACTATAGAAAAGGCAATCCCTGGCGTATTTAAAATTTGCGACAGTAGAAAATTATTTTTTGAAAAATTTACTATAGAAAAGGCAATCCCTGGCGCAATTAAAACTTGCGACAATAAAAACTTATTTTTTGTAAAATTTACTATAGAAAAGGCAATCTCTGGCGCAATTAAAATTTGGGACAGTAAAAAATTATTTTTTGCAAAATTTACTATAGAAAAGGCAATCCCTGGCGTATTTAAAATTTGCGACAGTAGAAAATTATTTTTTGAAAAATTTACTGTAGAAAAGGCAATCCCTGGCGCAATTAAAATTTGCGACAGTAAAAAATTAATTTTTGAAAAATTTACTACAGAAAAGGCAATCCCTGGCGCGATTAAAATTTGCGACAGTAAAAAATTATTTTTTGCAAAATTTACTATAGAAAAGGCAATCCCTGGCGCAATTAAAATTTGCGACAGTAAAAAATTATTTTTTGCAAAATTTACTATAGAATAGGCAATCCCTGGCGTATTTAAAATTTGCGACAGTATAAAATTAATTTTTGAAAAATTTACTATAGAAAAGGCAATCCCTGGCGTAATTAAAATTTGCGACAGTAGAAAATTATTTTTTGAAAAATTTACTATAGAAAAGACAATCCCTGGGGCAATTAAATTTTGCGACAGTAAAAAATTAATTTTTGAAAAATTTACTATAGAAAAGGCAATCCCTGGCGTTTTTAAAATTTGCGACAGTAAAAAATTAATTTTTGAAAAATTTACTATAGAAAAGGCAATCCCTGGCGCAACTAAAATTTGCGACAGTAAAAAATTATTTTTTGATAAATTTACTGTAGAAAAGGCAATCCCTGGCGCAACTAAAATTTGCGACAGTATAAAATTAAATTTTGAAAAATTTACTATAGAAAAGGCAATCCCTGGCGTAATTAAAATTTGCGACAGTAAAAAATTATTTTTTGAAAAATTTACTATAGAAAAGGCAATCCCTGGCTTTATTAAAATTTTCGACAGTAAAAAATTAATTTGTGAAAAATTTACTATAGAAAAGGCAATCCCTGGTGGATTTAAAATTTGCGACAGTAAAAAATTAATTTTTGAAAAATTTACTATAGAAAAGGTAATCCCTGGCGCAATTAAAATTTGCGACAGTAAAAAATTAATTTTTGAAAAATTTACTATAGAAAAGGCAATCCCTGGCGCAACTAAAATTTGCGACAGTAAAAAATTATTTTTTGATAAATTTACTGTAGAAAAGGCAATCCCTGGCTCAACTAAAATTTGCGACAGTATAAAATTAAATTTTGAAAAATTTACTACAGAAAAGGCAATCCCTGGCGTAATTAAAATTTGCGACAGTAAAAAATTATTTTCTTATTAATTTACTATAGAAAAGGCAATCCCTGATGCAATTAAAATTTGCGACAGTAAAAAATTATTTTTTGAATAATTTACTATAGAAAAGGCAATCCCTGGCGTAATTAAAATTTGCGACAGTAAAAAAATATTTTTTGCAAAATTTACTATAGAAAAGGCAATCCCTGGCGTATTTAAAATTTGCGACAGTAAAAAATTAATTCTTGAAAAATTTACTATAGAAAAGGCAATCCCTGGCGTAAATAAAATTTGCGACAGTAAAAAATTATTTTTTGAAAAATTTACTGTAGAAAAGGCAATCCCTGGCGTAATTAAAATTTTCGACAGTAAAAAATTATTTTTTGCATAATTTACTATAGAAAGGCAATCCCTGGCGTAATTAAAATTTGCGACAGTATAAAATTAATTTGTGAAAAATTTACTACAGAAAAGGCAATCCCTGGCGTATTTAAAATTTGCGACAGTAAAAAATTAATTTTTGAAAAGTTTACTGTAAAAAAGGCAATCCCTGGCGTATTTAAAATTTGCGACAGTAAAAAATTAATTTTTGAAAAATTTTCTATAGAAAACGCAATCCCTGGCGTATTTAAAATTTGCGACAGTATAAAATTATTTTTTGAATAATTTACTATAGAAAAGGCAATCCCTGGCGCAATTAAAATTTGCGACAATAGAAAATTAATTTGTGAAAAATTTACTATAGAAAATGCAATCCCTGGCGGATTTAAAATTTGTGACAGTAAAAAATTAATTTTTGAAAAATTTACTGTAAAAAAGGCAATCCCTGGCGTATTTAAAATTGCGACAATAAAAAATTAATTTTTGTAAAATTTACTGTAGAAAAGGCAATCCCTGTCGTATCTAAAATTTGCGACAGTAAAAAATTATTTTTTGGAAAATTTACTATAGAAAAGGCAATCCCTGGCGCAATTAAAATTTACGACAGTGTAAAATAATTTTTTGAAAAATTTACTATAGAAAAGGCAATCCCTGGCGCAATTAAAACTTGCGACAGTAAAAAATTATTTTTTGTAAAATTTACTGTAGAAAAGGCAATCCCTGGCGCAATTAAAATGTGCGACAGTAAAAAATTATTTTTTGAAAAATTTACTATATAAAAGGCAATCCCTGGCGCAATTAAAACTTGCGACAGTAAAAAATTATTTTTTGTAAAATTTACTGTAGAAAAGGCAATCCCTGGCGCAATTAAAATGTGCGACAGTAAAAAATTATTTTTTGAAAAATTTACTATATAAAAGGCAATCCCTGGCGCAATTAAAATTTGCGACAGTATAAAATTATTTTTTGAAAAATTTACTATAGAAAAGCCAATCCCTGGCGCAATTAAAACTTGCGACAATAAAAACTTATTTTTTGTAAAATTTACTATAGAAAAGGCAATCTCTGGCGCAATTAAAATTTGCGACAGTATTAAATTATTTTTTGAAAAATTTACTATAGAAAAGGCAATCCCTGGCGCAATTAAAATTTGCGACAGTAAAAAATTATTTATTGAAAAATTTACTGTAGAAAAGGCAATCCCTGGCGCAATTAAAATTTGCGACAGTAAAAAATTATTTTTTGCAAAATTTACTATAGAAAAGGCAATCCCTGGCGCAATTAAAATTTGCGACAGTAAAAAATTATTTGTTGAAAAATTTACTGTAGAAAAGGCAATCCCTGGCGCAATTAAAATCTACGACAGTAGAAAATTATTTTTTGAAAAATTTACTGTAGAAAAGGCAATCCCTGGCGCAATTAAAATTTGCGACAGTAAAAACTTACTACAGAAAAGGCAATCCCTGGCGTAATTAAAATTGTCGACAGTAAAAAATTAATTTGTGAAAAATTTACTATAGAAAAGGCAATCCCTGGCGGATTTAAAATTTGCGACAGTAAAAATTTAATTTTTGAAAAATTTACTATAGAAAAGGCAGAAAATTATTTTTTGAAAAATTTACTATAGAAAAGGTAATCCCTGGCGCAATTAAAATTTGCGACAGTAAAAAATTATTTTTTGCAAAATTTACTGTAGAAAAGGCAATCCCTGGCGCAATTAAAATTTGCGACAGTAAAAAATTATTTTTTGAAAAATTTACTGTAGAAAAGGCAATCCCTGGCGCAATTAAAATTTTCGACAGTAAAAAATTATTTTTTGAATAATTTACTATAGAAAAGGCAACCCCTGGCGCAATTAAAATTTGCGACAGCAAAAAATTATTTTTTGCAAAATTTACTGAAGAAAAGCCAATCCCTGGCGCAATTAAAATTTGCGACAGTAAAAAATTATTTTTTCAAAAATTTACTATAGAAAAGGCAATCCCTGGCGCAATTAAAATTTGCGACAGTAGAAAATTATTTTTTGAAAAATTTACTATAGAAAAGGCAATCCCTGGCGTAATTAAAATTTGCGACAGTAAAAAATTAATTTTTGAAAAATTTACTGTAGAAAAGGCAATCCCTGGCGCAATTAAAATTTACGACAGTAAAAAATTAATTCTTAAAAAATTTACTGTAGAAAAGGCAATCCCTGGCGTAATTAAAATTTGCGACAGTAAAAAATTAATTTTTGAAAAATTTACTATAGAAAAGGCAATCCCTGGCGTATTTAAAACTTGCGACAGTATAAAGTTATTTTTTGAGTAATTTACTATAGAAAAGGCGATCCCTGGCGCAATTAAAATTTGCGACAGTAAAAAAT
Organism: Dioctria linearis; assembly: GCA_963930735.1. Taxonomy (NCBI): domain Eukaryota; kingdom Metazoa; phylum Arthropoda; class Insecta; order Diptera; family Asilidae; genus Dioctria; species Dioctria linearis. The sequence goes on from CAWVNZ010002895.1 coordinate 177,799, forward strand.
AATTTTTTGCAAAATTTACTATAGAAAAGGCAATCCCTGGCGGATTTAAAATTTGCGAAAGTTAAAAATTATTTTTTGAAAAATTTACTGTAGAAAAGGCAATCCCTGGCGTAATTAAAATTTGCGACAGTCAAAAATTATTTTTTGCAAAATTTACTATAGAAAAGGCAATCCCTGGCGTAATTAAAATCTGCGACAGTAAAAAATTATTTTTTGCAAAATTTACTATAGAAAAGGCAATCCCTGGCGCAATTAAAATTTGCGACAGTATAAAATTAATTTTTGAAAAATTTACTATAGAAAAGGCAATCATTGGCGTAATTAAAATTTGCGACAAAAAAAAATTATTTTTTGAAAAATTTACTGTAGAAAAGGCAATCCCTGGCGCAATTAAAATTTGCGACAGTAAAAAATTATTTTTTGAATAATTTACTATAGAAAAGGCAACCCCTGGCGCAATTAAAATTTGCGACAGTAAAAAATTATTTTTTGCAAAATTTACTATAGAAAAGGCAATACCTGGCGCAATTAAAATTTGCGACAGTATAAAATTAATTTTTGAAAAATTTACTATAGAAAAGGCAATCTCTGGCGGATTTAAAATTTGTGACAGTAAAAAATTAATTTTTGAAAAATTTGCTATAGAAAATGCAATCCCTGGCGTAATTAAAATTTGCGAGAGTAAAAAATTAGTTTTTGAAAAATTTATTGTAGAAAAGGCAATCCCTGGCGCAATTAAAATTTGCGACAGTAGAAAATTATTTTTTTTTAAATTTACTATAGAAAAGGCAATCCCTGGAGTAATTAAAATTTGCGACAGTAAAAAATTATTTTTTGCAAAATTTACTATAGAAGAGGCAATCCCTGGCGTATTTAAAATTTGCGACAGTATAAAATTAATTTGTGAAAAATTTACTATAGAAAAGGCAATCCCTGGCGTATTTAAAATTTGCGACAGTAAAAAATTATTTTTTGAATAATTTACTGTAGAAAAGGCAATCCCTGGCGCAATTAAAATTTGCGACAGTAGAAAATTATTTTTTGAAAAATTCACTGTAGAAAGGCAATCCCTGGCGCAATTAAAATTTGCGACAGTATAAAATTAATTTTTGAAAAATTTACTATAGAAAAGGCAATCCCTGGCGTATTTAAAACTTGCGACAGTATAAAATTATTTTTTGAGTAATTTACTATAGAAAAGGCGATCCCTGGCGCAATTAAAATTTGCGACAGTAAAAAATTATTTTTTGCTAAATTTACTATATAAAAGGCAATCCCTGGCGGATTTAAAATTTGCGACAGTTAAAAATTAATTTTTGAAAAATTTACTGTAGAAAAGGCAATCCCTGGCGTAATTAAAATTTGCGACAGTCAAAAATTATTTTTTGCAAAATTTACTATAGAAAAGGCAATCCCTGGCGTAATTAAAATCTGCGAGAGTAAAAAATTATTTTTTGCAAAATTTACTATAGAAAAGGCAATCCCTGGCGCAATTAAAATTTGCGACAGTATAAAATTAATTTTTGAAAAATTTACTATAGAAAAGGCAATCCCTGGCGTAATTAAAATTTACGACAAAAAAAATTATTTTTTGAAAAATTTACTGTAGAAAAGGCAATCCCTGGCGCAATTAAAATTTGCGACAGTAGAAAATTATTTTTTGAAAAATTTACTATAGAAAGGCAATCCCTGGCGGAATTAAAATTTGCGACAGTAAAAAATTATTTTTTGCAAAATTTACTATAGAAAAGGCAATCCCTGGCGCAATTAAAATTTGCGACAGTATAAAATTAATTTTTGAAAAATTTACTATAGAAAAGGCAATCTCTGGCGGATTTAAAATTTGTGACAGTAAAAAATTAATTTTTGAAAAATTTGCTATAGAAAAGGCAATCCCTGGCGTAATTAAAATTTGCGAGTGTAAAAAATTAGTTTTTGAAAAATTTACTGTAGAAAAGGCAATCCCTGGCGCAATTAAAATTTGCGACAGTAGAAAATTATTTTTTTTAAAATTTACTATAGAAAAGGCAATCCCTGGAGTAATTAAAATTTGCGACAGTAAAAAATTATTTTTTGCAAAATTTACTATAGAAGAGGCAATCCCTGGCGTATTTAAAATTTGCGACAGTATAAAATTAATTTGTGAAAAATTTACTATAGAAAAGGCAATCCCTGGCGTATTTAAAATTTGCGACAGTAAAAAATTATTTTTTGAATAATTTACTGTAGAAAAGGCAATCCCTGGCGCAATTAAAATTTGCGACAGTAGAAAATTATTTTTTGAAAAATTTACTGTAGAAAGGGCAATCCCTGGCGGATTTAAAATTTGCGACAGTAAAAAATTATTTTTTGCAAAATTTACTGTAGAAAAGGCAATCCCTGGCGCAATTAAAATTGCGACAGTAAAAAATTATTTTTTGGATAATTTACTATAGAAAAGGCAATCCCTGGCGCAATTAAATTTGCGACAGTAAAAAATTATTTTTTGCAAAATTTACTGTAGAAAAGGCAATCCCTGGCGCAATTAAAATTTGCGACAGTAAAAAATTATTTTTTGAAAAATTTACTATAGAAAAGGCAATCCCTGGCGCAATTAAAATTTGCGACAGTAAAAAATTATTTTTTGAATAATTTACTATAGAAAAGACAATCCCTGGCGCAATTAAAATTTGCGACAGTAAAAAATTATTTTTTTGCAAAATTTACTATAGAAAAAGCAATCCCTGGCGCAATTAAAATTTGCGACAGTATAAAATTAATTTTTGAAAAATTTACTATAGAAAAGGCAGTCCCTGGCGTAATTAAAATTTGCGTCAAAAAAAAATTATTTTTTGAAAAATTTACTTTAGAAAAGGCAATCCCTGGCGCAATTAAAATTGCGACAGTAGAAAATTATTTTTTGAAAAATTTACTATAGAAAGGCAATCCCTGGCGTAATTAAAATTTGCGACAGTAAAAAATTATTTTTTGCAAAATTTACTATATAAAAGGCAATCCCTGGCGCAATTAAAATTTGCGACAGTATAAAATTAATTTTTGAAAAATTTACTATAGAAAAGTCAATCCCTGGCGGATTTAAAATTTGTGACAGTAAAAAATATAATATTTGAAAAATTTGCTATAGAAAAGGCAATCCCTGACGTAATTAAAATTTGCGAGAGTAAAAAATTAGTTTTTGAAAAATTTACTGTAGAAAAGGCAATCCCTGGCGCAATTAAAATTTGCGACAGTAGAAAATTATTTTTTTAAAAAATTACTATAGAAAAGGCAATCACTGGAGTAATTAAAATTTGCGACAGTAAAAAATTATTTTTTGCAAAATTTACTATAGAAGAGGCAATCCCTGGCGTATTTAAAATTTGCGACAGTATAAAATTAATTTGTGAAAAATTTACTATAGAAAAGGCAATCCCTGGCGTATTTAAAATTTGCGACAGTAAAAAATTATTTTTTGAATAATTTACTGTAGAAAAGGCAATCCCTGGCGCAATTAAAATTCGCGACAGTAGAAAATTATTTTTTGAAAAATTTACTGTAGAAAGGGCAATCCCTGGCACAATTAAAATTAGCGACAGTAAAAAATTATTTTTTGCAAAATTTACTGTAGAAAAGGCAATCCCTGGCGCAATTAAAATTTGCGACAGTAAAAAATTATTTTTTGAATAATTTACTATAGAAAAGGCAATCCCTGGCGCAATTAAATTTGCGACAGTAAAAAATTATTTTTTGCAAAATTTACTGTAGAAAAGGCAATCCCTGGCGCAATTAAAATTTGCGACAGTAAAAAATTATTTTTTGAAAAATTTACTATAGAAAAGGCAATCCCTGGCGGATTTAAAATTTGCGACAGTAAAAAATTAATTTTTGAAAAATTTACTATAGAAAAGGCAATCCCTGGCGCAATTAAAATTTGCGACAGTAAAAAATTATTTTTTGAATAATTTACTATAGAAAAGGCAATCCCTGGCGCAATTAAAATTTGCGACAGTAAAAAATTATTTTTTGAATAATTTACTATAGAAAAGGCAATCCCTGGCGCAATTAAAATTTGCGACAGTAAAAAATTATTTTTTGAAAAATTTACTGTAGAAAAGGCAATCCCTGGCGCAAATAAAATTTGCGACAGTAAAACATTTACTATAGAAAAGGCAATCCCTGGCGCAATTAAAATTTGCGACAGTAAACAATTATTTTTTGCAAAATTTACTATAGAAAAGCCAATCCCTGGCGTAATTAAAATTTTCGACCGTAAAAAATTAATTTTTGAAAAATTTACTATAGAAAAGGTAATCCCTGGCGCAATTAAAACTTGCGACAGTGAAAAATTATTTTCTGTAAAATTTACTGTAGAAAAGGCAATCCCTGGCGCAATTAAAATTTGCGACAGTAAAAAATTAATTTTTGAAAAATTTACTATAGAAACGGCAATCCCTGGCGCAATTAAAATTTGCGACACTAAAAAATTAATTTTTGAAAAATTTACTATAGAAATGGCAATCCCTGGCGCAGTTAAAATTTGCGACAGTAAAAAATTATTTTTTGCAAAATTTACTATAGAAAAGACAATCCCTGGCGCAATTAAAATTTGCGACAGTAAAAAATTATTTTTTGCAAAATTTACTATAGAAGAGGCAATCCCTGGCGTATTTAAAATTTGCGACAGTATAAAATTAATTTTTGTAAAATTTACTGTAGAAAAGGCAATCCCTGGCGTAATTAAAATTTGCGACAGTAAAAAATTAATTTGTGAAAAATTTACTGTAGAAAAGGCAATCCCTGGCGCAATAAAAATTTGCGACAGTAGAAAATTATTTTTTGAAAAATTTACTATAGAAAAGGTAATCCCTGGCGCAATTAAAATTTGCGACAGTAAAAAATTATTTTTTGCAAAATTTACTGTAGAAAAGGCAATCCCAGGCGCAATTAAAATTTGCGACAGTAAAAAATTATTTTTTGAAAAATTTACTGTAGAAAAGGCAATCCCTGGCGCAATTAAAATTTGCGACAGTAAAAAATTATTTTTTGAATAATTTACTATAGAAAAGGCAATCCCTGGCGCAATTAAAATTTGCGACAGTAAAAAATTATTTTTTGCAAAATTTACTGTAGAAAAGGCAATCCCTGGCGCAATTAAAATTTGCGACAGTAAAAAATTATTTTTTGAAAAATTTACTGTAGAAAAGGCAATCCCTGGCGCAATTAAAATTTGCGACAGTAGAAAATTATTTTTTTTTAAATTTACTATAGAAAAGGCAATCCCTGGAGTAATTAAAATTTGCGACAGTAAAAAATTATTTTTTGCAAAATTTACTATAGAAGAGGCAATCCCTGGCGTATTTAAAATTTGCGACAGTATAAAATTAATTTGTGAAAAATTTACTATAGAAAAGGCAATCCCTGGCGTATTTAAAATTTGCGACAGTAAAAAATTATTTTTTGAATAATTTACTGTAGAAAAGGCAATCCCTGGCGCAATTAAAATTTGTGACAGTAAAAAATTATTTTTTGAAAAATTTACTGTAGAAAGGGCAATCCCTGGCGCAATTAAAATTTGCGACAGTATAAAATTAATTTTTGAAAAATTTACTATAGAAAAGGCAATCCCTGGCGTAATTAAAATCTGCGACAGTAAAAAATTATTTTTTTCAAAATTTACTATAGAAAAGGCAATACCTGGCGCAATTAAAATTTGCGACAGTATAAAATTAATTTTTGAAAAATTTACTATAGAAAAGGCAATCCCTGGCGTAATTAAAATTTGCGACAAAAAAAAATTATTTTTTTAAAAATTTACTGTAGAAAAGGCAATCCCTGGCGCAATTAAAATTTGCGACAGTAGAAAATTATTTTTTGAAAAATTTACTATAGAAAGGCAATCCCTGGCGTAATTAAAATTTGCGACAGTAAAAAATTATTTTTTGCAAAATTTACTATAGAAAAGGCAATCCCTGGCGGATTTAAAATTTGCGACAGTTAAAAATTAATTTTTGAAAAATTTACTGTAGAAAATGCAATCCCTGGCGTAATTAAAATTTGCGACAGTCAAAAATTATTTTTTGCAAAATTTACTGTAGAAAAGGCAATCCCTGGCGCAATTAAAATTTGCGACAGTAAAAAATTATTTTTTGAAAAATTTACTGTAGAAAAGGCAATCCCTGGCGCAATTAAAATTTGCGACAGTAGAAAATTATTTTTTTTTAAATTTACTATAGAAAAGGCAATCCCTGGAGTAATTAAAATTTGCGACAGTAAAAAATTATTTTTTGCAAAATTTACTATAGAAGAGGCAATCCCTGGCGTATTTAAAATTTGCGACAGTATAAAATTATTTTTTGAGTAATTTACTATAGAAAAGGCGATCCCTGGCGCAATTAAAATTTGCGACAGTAAAAAATTATTTTTTGCAAAATTTACTATAGAAAAGGCAATCCCTGGCGGATTTAAAATTTGCGACAGTTAAAAATTAATTTTTGAAAAATTTACTGTAGAAAAGGCAATCCCTGGCGTAATTAAAATTTGCGACAGTCAAAAATTGTTTTTGCAAAATTTACTATAGAAAAGGCAATCCCTGGCGTAATTAAAATCTGCGACAGTAAAAAATTATTTTTTGCAAAATTTACTATAGAAAAGGCAATCCTTGGCGCAATTAAAATTTGCGACAGTATAAAATTAATTTTTGAAAAATTTACTATAGAAAAGGCAATCCCTGGCGTAATTAAAATTTGCGACAAAAAAAAATTATTTTTTGAAAAATTTACTGTAGAAAAGGCAATCCCTGGCGCAATTAAAATTTGCGACAGTAGAAAATTATTTTTTGAAAAATTTACTATAGAAAGGCAATCCCTGGCGTAATTAAAATTTGCGAGAGTAAAAAATTATTTTTTGCAAAATTTACTATAGAAAAGGCAATCCCTGGCGCAATTAAAATTTGCGACAGTATAAAATTAATTTTTGAAAAATTTACTATAGAAAAGGCAATCTCTGGCGGATTTAAAATTTGTGACAGTAAAAAATTAATTTTTGAAAAATTTGCTATAGAAAAGGCAATCCCTGGCGTAATTAAAATTTGCGAGAGTAAAAAATTAGTTGTTGCAAAATTTACTATAGAAGAGGCAATCCCTGGCGTATTTAAAATTTGCGACAGTAGAAAATTATTTTTTGAAAAATTTACTATAGAAAAGGCAATCCCTGGCGTAATTAAAATCTGCGACAGTAAAAAATTATTTTTTGCAAAATTTACTATAGAAAAGGCAATCCTTGGCACAATTAAAATTTGCGACAGTATAAAATTAATTTTTGAAAAATTTACTATAGAAAAGGCAATCCCTGGCGTAATTAAAATTTGCGACAAAAAAAAATTATTTTTTGAAAAATTTACTGTAGAAAAGGCAATCCCTGGCGCAATTAAAATTTGCGACAGTAGAAAATTATTTTTTTGAAAAATTTACTATAGAAAGGCAATCCCTGGCGTAATTAAAATTTGCGAGAGTAAAAAATTATTTTTTGCAAAATTTACTATAGAAAAGGCAATCCCTGGCGTAATTAAAATTTGCGAGAGTAAAAAATTATTTTTTGAAAAATTTACTGTAGAAAAGGCAATCCCTGGCGCAATTAAAATTTGCGACAGTAGAAAATTATTTTTTGAATAATTTACTGTAGAAAAGGCAATCCCTGGCGCAATTAAAATTTGCGACAGTAGAAAATTATTTTTTGAAAAATTTACTGTAGAAAGGGCAATCCCTGGCGCAATTAAAATTTGCGACAGTATAAAATTAATTTTTGAAAAATTTACTATAGAAAAGGCAATCCCTGGCGTATTTAAAACTTGCGACAGTATAAAATTATTTTTTGAGTAATTTACTATATAAAAGGCGATCCCTGGCGCAATTAAAATTTGCGACAGTATAAAATTAATTTTTGAAAAATTTACTATAGAAAAGGCAATCCCTGGCGTAATTAAAATTTGCGACAAAAAAAAATTATTTTTTGAAAAATTTACTGTAGAAAAGGCAATCCCTGGCGCAATTAAAATTTGCGACAGTAGAAAATTATTTTTGAAAAATTTACTATAGAAAGGCAATCCCTGGCGTAATTAAAATTTGCGACAATAAAAAATTATTTTTTGCAAAATTTACTATAGAAAAGGCAATCCCTGGCGCAATTAAAATTTGCGACAGTATAAAATTAATTTTTGAAAAATTTACTATAGAAAAGGCAATCTCTGGCGGATTTAAAATTTGTGACAGTAAAAAATTATTTTTTGAAAAATTTGCTATAGAAAAGGCAATCCCTGGCGTAATTAAAATTTGCGAGAGTAAAAAATTAGTTTTTGAAAAATTTACTGTAGAATAGGCAATCCCTGGCGCAATTAAAATTTGCGACAGTATAAAATTAATTTTTGAAAAATTTACTATAGAAAAGGCAATCTCTGGCGGATTTAAAATTTGCGACAAAAAAAAATTATTTTTTGAAAAATTTACTGTAGAAAAGGCAATCCCTGGCGCAATTAAAATTTGCGACAGTAGAAAATTATTTTTTGAAAAATTTACTATATAAAAGGCGATCCCTGGCGCAATTAAAATTTGCGACAGTATAAAATTAATTTTTGCAAAATTTACTATAGAAAAGGCATTCCCTGGCGCAGTTAAAATTTGCGACAGTATAAAATTAATTTTTGAAAAATTTACTATAGAAAAGGCAATCTCTGGCGGATTTAAAATTTGTGACAGTAAAAAATTATTTTTTGAAAAATTTGCTATAGAAAAGGCAATCCCTGGCGCAATTAAAATTTGCGACAGTATAAAATTAATTTTTGAAAAATTTACTATAGAAAAGGCAATCTCTGGCGGATTTAAAATTTGCGACAAAAAAAAATATTTTTTGAAAAATTTACTGTAGAAAAGGCAATCCCTGGCGCAATTAAAATTTGCGACAGTAGAAAATTATTTTTTGAAAAATTTACTATAGAAGGCAATCCCTGGCGTAATTAAAATTTGCGACAATAAAAAATTATTTTTTGCAAAATTTACTATAGAAAAGGCAATCCCTGGCGCAATTAAAATTTGCGACAGTAAAAAATTATTTTTTGCAAAATTTACTATAGAAAAGGCAATCCCTGGCGTATTTAAAATTTGCGACAGTAAAAAATTATTTTTTGAATAATTTACTGTAGAAAAGGCAATCCCTGGCGCAATTAAAATTTGTGACAGTAAAAAATTATTTTTTGAAAAATTTACTGTAGAAAGGGCAATCCCTGGCGCAATTAAAATTTGCGACAGTATAAAATTAATTTTTGAAAAATTTACTATAGAAAAGGCAATCCCTGGCGTAATTAAAATCTGCGACAGTAAAAAATTATTTTTTGCAAAATTTACTATAGAAAAGGCAATACCTGGCGCAATTAAAATTTGCGACAGTATAAAATTAATTTTTGAAAAATTTACTATAGAAAAGGCAATCCCTGGCGTAATTAAAATTTGCGACAAAAAAAAATTATTTTTTTAAAAATTTACTGTAGAAAAGGCAATCCCTGGCGCAATTAAAATTTGCGACAGTAGAAAATTATTTTTTGAAAAATTTACTATAGAAAGGCAATCCCTGGCGTAATTAAAATTTGCGACAGTAAAAAATTATTTTTTGCAAAATTTACTATAGAAAAGGCAATCCCTGGCGGATTTAAAATTTGCGACAGTTAAAAATTAATTTTTGAAAAATTTACTGTAGAAAATGCAATCCCTGGCGTAATTAAAATTTGCGACAGTCAAAAATTATTTTTTGCAAAATTTACTGTAGAAAAGGCAATCCCTGGCGCAATTAAAATTTGCGACAGTAAAAAATTATTTTTTGAAAAATTTACTGTAGAAAAGGCAATCCCTGGCGCAATTAAAATTTGCGACAGTAGAAAATTATTTTTTTTTAAATTTACTATAGAAAAGGCAATCCCTGGAGTAATTAAAATTTGCGACAGTAAAAAATTATTTTTTGCAAAATTTACTATAGAAGAGGCAATCCCTGGCGTATTTAAAATTTGCGACAGTATAAAATTATTTTTTGAGTAATTTACTATAGAAAAGGCGATCCCTGGCGCAATTAAAATTTGCGACAGTAAAAAATTATTTTTTGCAAAATTTACTATAGAAAAGGCAATCCCTGGCGGATTTAAAATTTGCGACAGTTAAAAATTAATTTTTGAAAAATTTACTGTAGAAAAGGCAATCCCTGGCGTAATTAAAATTTGCGACAGTCAAAAATTGTTTTTTGCAAAATTTACTATAGAAAAGGCAATCCCTGGCGTAATTAAAATCTGCGACAGTAAAAAATTATTTTTTGCAAAATTTACTATAGAAAAGGCAATCCTTGGCGCAATTAAAATTTGCGACAGTATAAAATTAATTTTTGAAAAATTTACTATAGAAAAGGCAATCCCTGGCGTAATTAAAATTTGCGACAAAAAAAAATTATTTTTTGAAAAATTTACTGTAGAAAAGGCAATCCCTGGCGCAATTAAAATTTGCGACAGTAGAAAATTATTTTTTTGAAAAATTTACTATAGAAAGGCAATCCCTCTGGCGTAATTAAAATTTGCGAGAGTAAAAAATTATTTTTTGCAAAATTTACTATAGAAAAGGCAATCCCTGGCGCAATTAAAATTTGCGACAGTATAAAATTAAATTTTGAAAAATTTACTATAGAAAAGGCAATCTCTGGCGGATTTAAAATTTGTGACAGTAAAAAATTAATTTTTGAAAAATTTGCTATAGAAAAGGCAATCCCTGGCGTAATTAAAATTTGCGAGAGTAAAAAATTAGTTTTTGCAAAATTTACTATAGAAGAGGCAATCCCTGGCGTATTTAAAATTTGCGACAGTAGAAAATTATTTTTTGAAAAATTTACTATAGAAAAGGCAATCCCTGGCGTAATTAAAATCTGCGACAGTAAAAAATTATTTTTTGCAAAATTTACTATAGAAAAGGCAATCCTTGGCGCAATTAAAATTTGCGACAGTATAAAATTAATTTTTGAAAAATTTACTATAGAAAAGGCAATCCCTGGCGTAATTAAAATTTGCGACAAAAAAAAATTATTTTTGACAAATTTACTGTAGAAAAGGCAATCCCTGGCGCAATTAAAATTTGCGACAGTAGAAAATTATTTTTTGAAAAATTTACTATAGAAAGGCAATCCCTGGCGTAATTAAAATTTGCGAGAGTAAAAAATTATTTTTTGCAAAATTTACTATAGAAAAGGCAATCCCTGGCGTAATTAAAATTTGCGAGAGTAAAAAATTATTTTTTGCAAAATTTACTATAGAAAAGGCAATCCCTGGCGCAATTAAAATTTGCGACAGTAGAAAATTATTTTTTTTTAAATTTACTATAGAAAAGGCAATCCCTGGAGTAATTAAAATTTGCGACAGTAAAAAATTATTTTTTGCAAAATTTACTATAGAAGAGGCAATCCCTGGCGTATTTAAAATTTGCGACAGTATAAAATTAATTTGTGAAAAATTTACTATAGAAAAGGCAATCCCTGGCGTATTTAAAATTTGCGACAGTAAAAAATTATTTTTTGAATAATTTACTGTAGAAAAGGCAATCCCTGGCGCAATTAAAATTTGCGACAGTAGAAAATTATTTTTTGAAAAATTTACTGTAGAAAGGGCAATCCCTGGCGCAATTAAAATTTGCGACAGTATAAAATTAATTTTTGAAAAATTTACTATAGAAAAGGCAATCCCTGGCGTATTTAAAACTTGCGACAGTATAAAATTATTTTTTGAGTAATTTACTATATAAAAGGCGATCCCTGGCGCAATTAAAATTTGCGACAGTATAAAATTAATTTTTGAAAAATTTACTATAGAAAAGGCAATCCCTGGCGTAATTAAAATTTGCGACAAAAAAAATTATTTTTTGAAAAATTTACTGTAGAAAAGGCAATCCCTGGCGCAATTAAAATTTGCGACAGTAGAAAATTATTTTTTGAAAAATTTACTATAGAAAGGCAATCCCTGGCGTAATTAAAATTTGCGACAATAAAAAATTATTTTTGCAAAATTTACTATAGAAAAGGCAATCCCTGGCGCAATTAAAATTTGCGACAGTATAAAATTAATTTTTGAAAAATTTACTATAGAAAAGGCAATCTCTGGCGGATTTAAAATTTGTGACAGTAAAAAATTATTTTTTGAAAAATTTGCTATAGAAAAGGCAATCCCTGGCGTAATTAAAATTTGCGAGAGTAAAAAATTAGTTTTTGAAAAATTTACTGTAGAATAGGCAATCCCTGGCGCAATTAAAATTTGCGACAGTATAAAATTAATTTTTGAAAAATTTACTATAGAAAAGGCAATCTCTGGCGGATTTAAAATTTGCGACAAAAAAAAATTATTTTTTGAAAAATTTACTGTAGAAAAGGCAATCCCTGGCGCAATTAAAATTTGCGACAGTAGAAAATTATTTTTTGAAAAATTTACTATATAAAAGGCGATCCCTGGCGCAATTAAAATTTGCGACAGTATAAAATTAATTTTTGCAAAATTTACTATAGAAAAGGCAATCCCTGGCGCAATTAAAATTTGCGACAGTATAAAATTAATTTTTGAAAAATTTACTATAGAAAAGGCAATCTCTGGCGGATTTAAAATTTGTGACAGTAAAAAATTATTTTTTGAAAAATTTGCTATAGAAAAGGCAATCCCTGGCGCAATTAAAATTTGCGACAGTATAAAATTAATTTTTGAAAAATTTACTATAGAAAAGGCAATCTCTGGCGGATTTAAAATTTGCGACAAAAAAAATTATTTTTGAAAAATTTACTGTAGAAAAGGCAATCCCTGGCGCAATTAAAATTTGCGACAGTAGAAAATTATTTTTGAAAAATTTACTATAGAAGGCAATCCCTGGCGTAATTAAAATTTGCGACAATAAAAAATTATTTTTTGCAAAATTTACTATAGAAAAGGCAATCCCTGGCGCAATTAAAATTTGCGACAGTAAAAAATTATTTTTTGCAAAATTTACTATAGAAAAGGCAATCCCTGGCGCAATTAAAATTTGCGACAGTATAAAATTAATTTTTGAAAAATTTACTATAGAAAAGGCAATCCCTGGCGTAATTAAAATTTGCGACAAAAAAAAATTATTTTTTGAAAAATTTACTGTAGAAAAGGCAATCCCTGGCGTAATTAAAATTTGCGACAATAAAAAATTATTTTTTGCAAAATTTACTATAGAAAAGGATATCCCTGGCGCAATTAAAATTCGCGACAGTAGAAAATTATTTTTTGAAAAATTTACTGTAGAAAGGGCAATCCCTGGCACAATTAAAATTTGCGTCAGTAAAAAATTATTTTTTGCAAAATTTACTGTAGAAAAGGCAATCCCTGGCGCAATTAAAATTTGCGACAGTAAAAAACTATTTTTTGAATAATTTACTATAGAAAAGGCAATCCCTGGCGCAATTAAATTTGCGACAGTAAAAAAATTATTGTTTGCAAAATTTACTGTAGAAAAGGCAATCCCTGGCGCAATTAAAATTTGCGACAGTAAAAAATTATTTTTTGAAAAATTTACTATAGAAAAGGCAATCCCTGGCGGATTTAAAATTTGCGACAGTAAAAAATTAATTTTTGAAAAATTTACTATAGAAAAGGCAATCCCTGGCGCAATTAAAATTTGCGACAGTAAAAAATTATTTTTTGAATAATTTACTATAGAAAAGGCAATCCCTGGCGCAATTAAAATTTGCGACAGTAAAAAATTATTTTTTGAATAATTTACTATAGAAAAGGCAATCCCTGGCGCAATTAAAATTTGCGACAGTAAAAAAATTATTTTTTGAAAAATTTACTGTAGAAAAGGCAATCCCTGGCGCTAATAAATTTTGCGACAGTAAAACGTTTACTATAGAAAAGGCAATCCCTGGCGCAATTAAAATTTGCGACAGTAAACAATTATTTTTTGCAAAATTTACTATAGAAAAGCCAATCCCTGGCGTAATTAAAATTTTCGACCGTAAAAAATTAATTTTTGAAAAATTTACTATAGAAAAGGCAATCCCTGGCGCAATTAAAATTTGCGACACTAAAAAATTAATTTTTGAAAAATTTACTATAGAAATGGCAATCCCTGGCGCAGTTAAAATTTGCGACAGTAAAAAATTATTTTTTGCAAAATTTACTATAGAAAAGACAATCCCTGGCGCAATTAAAATTTGCGACAGTAAAAAATTATTTTTTGCAAAATTTACTATAGAAGAGGCAATCCCTGGCGTATTTAAAATTTGCGACAGTATAAAATTAATTTTTGTAAAATTTACTGTAGAAAAGGCAATCCCTGGCGTAATTAAAATTTGCGACAGTAAAAAATTAATTTGTGAAAAATTTACTGTAGAAAAGGCAATCCCTGGCGCAATAAAAATTTGCGACAGTAGAAAATTATTTTTTGAAAAATTTACTATAGAAAAGGTAATCCCTGGCGCAATTAAAATTTGCGACTGTAAAAAATTATTTTTTGCAAAATTTACTGTAGAAAAGGCAATCCCAGGCGCAATTAAAATTTGCGACAGTAAAAAATTATTTTTGAAAAATTTACTGTAGAAAAGGCAATCCCTGGCGCAATTAAAATTTGCGACAGTAAAAAATTATTTTTTGAATAATTTACTATAGAAAAGGCAATTCCTGGCGCAATTAAAATTTGCGACAGTAAAAAATTATTTTTTGCAAAATTTACTGTAGAAAAGGCAATCCCTGGCTCAATTAAAATTTGCGACAGTAAAAAATTATTTTTTGAAAAATTTACTGTAGAAAAGGCAATCCCTGGCGCAATTAAAATTTGCGACAGTAGAAAATTATTTTTTTTAAAATTTACTATAGAAAAGGCAATCCCTGGAGTAATTAAAATTTGCGACAGTAAAAAATTATTTTTTGCAAAATTTACTATAGAAGAGGCAATCCCTGGCGTATTTAAAATTTGCGACAGTATAAAATTAATTTGTGAAAAATTTACTATAGAAAAGGCAATCCCTGGCGTATTTAAAATTTGCGACAGTAAAAAATTATTTTTTGAATAATTTACTGTAGAAAAGGCAATCCCTGGCGCAATTAAAATTTGTGACAGTAAAAAATTATTTTTTGAATAATTTACTGTAGAAAGGGCAATCCCTGGCGCAATTAAAATTTGCGACAGTATAAAATTAATTTTTGAAAAATTTACTATAGAAAAGGCAATCCCTGGCGTAATTAAAATCTGCGACAGTAAAAAATTATTTTTTGCAAAATTTACTATAGAAAAGGCAATCCCTGGCGCAATTAAAATTTGCGACAGTATAAAATTAATTTTTGAAAAATTTACTATAGAAAAGGCAATCCCTGGCGTAATTAAAATTTGCGACAAAAAAAATTATTTTTTTAAAAATTTACTGTAGAAAAGGCAATTCCTGGCGCAATTAAAATTTGCGACAGTAGAAAATTATTTTTTGAAAAATTTACTATAGAAAGGCAATCCCTGGCGTAATTAAAATTTGCGACAGTAAAAAATTATTTTTTGCAAAATTTACTATAGAAAAGGCAATCCCTGGCGGATTTAAAATTTGCGACAGTTAAAAATTAATTTTTGAAAAATTTACTGTAGAAAAGGCAATCCCTGGCGTAATTAAAATTTGCGACAGTCAAAAATTATTTTTTGCAAAATTTACTGTAGAAAAGGCAATCCCTGGCGCAATTAAAATTTGCGACAGTAAAAAATTATTTTTTGAAAAATTTACTGTAGAAAAGGCAATCCCTGGCGCAATTAAAATTTGCGACAGTAGAAAATTATTTTTTTTAAAATTTACTATAGAAAAGGCAATCCCTGGAGTAATTAAAATTTGCGACAGTAAAAAATTATTTTTTGCAAAATTTACTATAGAAGAGGCAATCCCTGGCGTATTTAAAATTTGCGACAGTATAAAATTATTTTTTGAGTAATTTACTATAGAAAAGGCGATCCCTGGCGCAATTAAAATTTGCGACAGTAAAAAATTATTTTTTGCAAAATTTACTATAGAAAAGGCAATCCCTGGCGGATTTAAAATTTGCGACAGTTAAAAATTAATTTTTGAAAAATTTACTGTAGAAAAGGCAATCCCTGGCGTAATTAAAATTTGCGACAGTCAAAAATTGTTTTTTGCAAAATTTACTATAGAAAAGGCAATCCCTGGCGTAATTAAAATCTGCGACAGTAAAAAATTATTTTTTGCAAAATTTACTATAGAAAAGGCAATCCCTGGCGCAATTAAAATTTGCGACAGTATAAAATTAATTTTTGAAAAATTTACTATAGAAAAGGCAATCCCTGGCGTAATTAAAATTTGCGACAAAAAAAAATTATTTTTTGAAAAATTTACTGTAGAAAAGGCAATCCCTGGCGCAATTAAAATTTGCGACAGTAGAAAATTATTTTTTTGAAAAATTTACTATAGAAAGGCAATCCCTGGCGTAATTAAAATTTGCGACAGTAAAAAATTATTTTTTGCAAAATTTACTATAGAAAAGGCAATCCCTGGCGCAATTAAAATTTGCGACAGTATAAAATTAATTTTTGAAAAATTTACTATAGAAAAGGCAATCTCTGGCGGATTTAAAATTTGTGACAGTAAAAAATTAATTTTTGAAAAATTTGCTATAGAAAAGGCAATCCCTGGCGTAATTAAAATTTGCGAGAGTAAAAAATTAGTTTTTGAAAAATTTACTATAGAAAAGGCAATCCCTGGCTTAATTAAAATCTGCGACAGTAAAAAATTATTTTTTGCAAAATTTACTATAGAAAAGGCAATCCCTGGCGCAATTAAAACTTGCGACAGTATAAAATTATTTTTTGAGTAATTTACTATAGAAAAGGCGATCCCTGGCGCAATTAAAATTTGCGACAGCAAAAATTATTTTTTGCAAAATTTACTATAGAAAAGGCAATCCCTGGCGGATTTAAAATTTGCGACAGTTAAAAATTAATTTTTGAAAAATTTACTGTAGAAAAGGCAATCCCTGGCGTAATTAAAATTTGCGACAGTCAAAAATTATTTTTTGCAAAATTTACTATAGAAAAGGCAATCCCTGGCTTAATTAAAATCTGCGACAGTAAAAAATTATTTTTTGCAAAATTTACTATAGAAAAGGCAATCCTTGGCGCAATTAAAATTTGCGACAGTATAAAATTAATTTTTGAAAAATTTACTATAGAAAAGGCAATCCCTGGCGTAATTAAAATTTGCGACAAAAAAAAAATTATTTTTGAAAAATTTACTGTAGAAAAGGCAATCCCTGGCGCAATTAAAATTTGCGACAGTAGAAAATTATTTTTTGAAAAATTTACTATAGAAAGGCAATCCCTGGCGTAATTAAAATTTGCGACAATAAAAAATTATTTTTTGCAAAATTTACTATAGAAAAGGCAATCCCTGGCGCAATTAAAATTTGCGACAGTATAAAATTAATTTTTGAAAAATTTACTATAGAAAAGGCAATCTCTGGCGGATTTAAAATTTGTGACAGTAAAAAATTATTTTTTGAAAAATTTGCTATAGAAAAGGCAATCCCTGGCGTAATTAAAATTTGCGAGAGTAAAAAATTAGTTTTTGAAAAATTTACTGTAGAATAGGCAATCCCTGGGGCAATTAAAATTTGCGACAGTATAAAATTAATTTTTGAAAAATTTACTATAGAAAAGGCAATCTCTGGCGGATTTAAAATTTGCGACAAAAAAAAATTATTTTTTGAAAAATTTACTGTAGAAAAGGCAATCCCTGGCGCAATTAAAATTTGCGACAGTAGAAAATTATTTTTTGAAAAATTTACTATAGAAACGCAATCCCTGGCGTAAATAAAATTTGCGACAATAAAAAATTATTTTTTGCAAAATTTACTATAGAAAAGGCAATCCCTGGCGCAATTAAAATTTGCGACAGTATAAAATTAATTTTTGAAAAAATTTACTATAGAAGAGGCAATCTCTGGCGGATTTAAAATTTGTGACAGTAAAAAATTATTTTTTGAAAAATTTGCTATAGAAAAGGCAATCCCTGGCGTAATTAAAATTT
The DNA here is from genome assembly GCA_963930735.1 of Dioctria linearis. Lineage (NCBI taxonomy): Eukaryota > Metazoa > Arthropoda > Insecta > Diptera > Asilidae > Dioctria > Dioctria linearis. The sequence goes on from CAWVNZ010002895.1 coordinate 195,874, forward strand.
GCGAGAGTAAAAAATTAGTTTTTGAAAAATTTACTGTAGAATAGGCAATCCCTGGCGCAATTAAAATTTGCGACAGTAGAAAATTATTTTTTTTTAAATTT